>JASSUY010040276.1:0-10619 GCA_032466535.1 Forpus xanthops | reverse complement strand
CCACTAGAGCAGGTTGCTCCAAGCCCCATCCAACCTGGTCTTGAACACTGCCAGGGATGGGGCAGCCACAGCTTCTCAGGGCACCCTGTGCCAGTGCCTCACTACCTTCATAGTGAAGAATTTCTTCCTACTGTCTAAGCTAAATCTTTGAGTGTTTGTTGGTTTAGAGGTGGGTTTTTTTGCATTAAAAGAACATCAAAACCCTCAGTCTCTACCAAGAAAACCCTACTCTTTCAGTTAAAGTCTAATTATATTTAGCCAAAAGGCTTAACAAGGGTAGAAATAAGTTCTTACTAATCTACAACCACCTAACTGCTGGACTGACAGAAAAAACTAATTAAAAAAGCAAAACTACTATCATGCAAGACAGGGCTTACTATTAAAGCGTCTACACTCCCTTTAGAAAACGTCTGCGGTCACACTGAGCTCTGGGTAAAAAACGTTTTCTTCTCAGTGACACTGATTTCTTTTAATGTGAACTTCTAGGAATTTATCAATCCATCTTTCAGTAAAGACAGCTCTTGCACTGAAGCATCAGCAAATGGTATAATCCGAGCCATAAGTACAATCTTGTGAAGATAAAAATCAAATCCTTAATGACAACTACAATTTCAGAAGAGGCTTCATATTAGATCCTGTCTCAGGGCCTTCCAACCAGTCACTTAAACAGGTGTCCTACCTTGTGTCAGTAATGACATGCACTTTGTGGAACTTGCTGATTAAAGTTAGCCACTCAATCAAAAAGCACACATCAAATCACAGTCACAGAAATGAAGTGTTAGGAGGTGCTTCATGAACTGGAAACAATTAAAAAATAGATGCAATGAGAAAAACAAAGGTAATGTATTGGAAAACCCTGTTCTGAACACAGATTCTCAGAGCAAAAGAAAACTAACGTCTTCACACCTTTATGTGATCAATTGCATAGAATTCCGCTTTCCAGTGTGAAAACAATGGCTGAAAACTTTTGCTTTATAAAAGAAAATAAAGCTTAAACTACATAAATAAAGACAAAATGAGGCAGATCCAAAAACACAAGGCACTTGCCTAGCAGAGAACTGCTGAGTCCACTGAAACACAGCAAGAAAAAGAAATTATCTACAATGATTTTTCTAAATGAGCTACTCAGAGCTTATAAAAGGCCAGAATGAACACTTACTTCTGTGCTTCCCACAGCATGGCAGTCACACACTCCTGATCACACTTTCTTGATGAAAATAAAGTTCTAATCAGCTTTTTTCTGAAAGTGTAAAAAAAAACCCCATACTACAACTACTGAAAAGTTCCTGTTTCGGATTCATGACAATACAGGAACAACTCAAAGGAATCCATCACCTAAAAAAAAATCTATCAAAGAGAATATTCATGTTTAAAATAAAAACACAAGAAATCCAAAGTTAGTCTGCACACTCTGTGCAAGATCTTGGTGCACTTATATACACATATTGTAATCATGCACCTCCCCTATGAAGATAGGATGCGAGAGTTGGGGCTGTTCAGCCTGGAGAAGAGAAGGCTGCATGGAGAACTTATAGCAGCCTTCCAGTATCTGAAAGGGGCCTATATGGATGCTGGGGAGGGACAGTTCATGAGAGACTGTAGTGATAGGAGAAGGGGTAATGGGTTCAAACTTAAAACAGGGGAAGTTTAGGTTGGATATAAGGAAGAAGTTCTTCTCTGTAAGGGTGGTGAGGCACTGGAATGGGTTGCCCAGGGAAGTTGTGAATGCTCCATCGCTGGCAGTGGTCAAGGCCGGGTTGGACAGAGCCTTGGGTGACATGGTTTAGTGGGAGGTGTCCCTGCCCATGGCAGGGGGTTTAAAACTAGATGATCTTCAGGTCCCTTCCAGCCCTAACTATTCTATGATTCTATGATATAGTCCTATACCGGTTTTCTGACTCACTTTATTAGTAGGTATTTACTGAATACTTTTAGCTTATGCAGGAACAGACAGCCCAAACACTCCACAGGATCTCCTAGAGTCCCTACGAGCCTTTATGCACATCATATGTTATACACATTGCACCTTCTGCCACCCTGAGTTCCTTCCCTGAAAAAAGGGTGATTCATCTGCCAGAGTTCAAGTTTCCACTCCAAAGAACGAAGGCACTAAATTTCTCAGAGAAAAACAAAAAAAAAACCCAACCCATCAACGTATTTTCCCATAACTTGCTCCTGGAAACAGATGAATCATTTTAATAGTTACTTTGAAAACAAATCACTTTCTGGCAATTCCAAGACGTGGAAAATTCAGCCAAACAGTAAAAGCTTTGGCAAAGTTATAAAAACTAAAATCAGACTCTGATAACAGGCGTATCAGACAATGTTAACTCTAAGTGACATTCAACTATAAATGACATTTCCTCAAGTCTCCATCTTCTCTGAAGGAATATACAGCAACTGAAATATTAAATGCATTACGCTCTGAATTTTCATGCTGCTTTCCTAAATCCACGCAAAATGAAACATAGAAGTTTCTTCTGCTACATTTTATGCAGTTTTTTTAATACTATAACACATTTTCTTATACTATTCCTTAATTACAGCCTTTCCCACCAAGAACCTATGCAATTAATACGAATTACAACTCATCTGGTTTTTAATTCTATGTAAAAACGACTGGTTGTGTTTGATTGTTCAGAATCATAGAATCCAGAATGGTTTGGGTTGGAAAGGACCTTAAGATCGTTCAGTTTCAACCTCCTGCCATGGGGACACCTCACACTAGACCATGTCTATCCTGGCCCTGAACACTGTCAGGGATGGAGCATTTATCACTTTTCTGGGCACCCTGTGCCAGCACCTCACCACCCTCACAGTAAAGAACTTCTTCCTTATATCCAACCTGAACTTCCTCTGTCCAAGTCTGAACCCTTATAAAATAGTGCAAGCGCTCAAACTGGCTTCTATTCATGCAAAGAACTGCAAGCATCCTTGCAAAACACAGAACAATTTGAATTGTGAAAGGCATGACCAGGTACAGGAACTCCTCTGCTTACTGACTGAGCTCCAGGAGGAGGTGAGCAGGTTGAGGAATATGGAGAGAGCGCAAAAGACAAGCCGGAAGGAAGAAGACTTGTCTGGGTGAACAGAGAGCTTTGGCTGGAACTCAGGAAAGAAAGGAGAGTTAATAAGCTTTGGAAGAAGGGGCAGGCCACTCAGGAGGACTACAAGGGTGTAGTTGTGAGGTTATGCAGGGAGAAAATTACAAGGGCCAAAACCCAGCTAGAATTCAACCTGACTGGTGCCGTAAAAGACAACAGAAAATTATTCTGTAAATACATTACCAGCAAAAGGAGGGGAAACGAGAACCTCCACCCTGCATTGGATGTGGGGGGAAATAGTGACAAAGGATAAGGAAAAGGCTGAGGTATTTCATGCCTTCTTCGCCTCTAATAGTAAGACCAGCTGTTCTCTGGGTACTTAGGGACATGGTTTAATGGTGCGCTTGGCAGTACTAGGTTAATAGTTGGACTTGATGATCTTAAATTCTTTGCCAAGCTAAATGACTCTATTCTAAAAACAGTAGCTACATTTGACAGCTGAGAATGAAAAGAGTAAAACAACAAAATCTGTTTGCCTGGATGCTATTTTTCTCATATAAAAATTAATTACCTGTGAGGATAAGCATCAGAATAAACATAGCAATTTTTCTTAATACTTGTAATAGAGCAGTATCCAGAGACTCCAATTTGGATGCCACATACACTTGGTGAAGGATTCTATTGTTTTATTTAATCAGCAATAAGGATGCTTTTCCACGGAAAGCTTCCAACATCCAAAGGAAGCTGTATCAAGGCACTTTTCACTTTGGATCTTCAGTGCCATTTACAGTGTAAACATTTACAGCACTCAACTTTTTGCCTCCACATTTATCAGGATAAATACTTGCATAGAAAAAAGCATCTTAAGCATATTTGCTTGTTCTTTATATTATCCATTTCATCTTCTCTGTGGAGAATTGTCCTCCACAAAAATAACAGTAGTTTCAACAGATTGTGCTGCAGCAACACAAGCAAGTAGGTTTTTACATTTTGTTCATTTGATCCATAGGGAGGCACATACAGAAACCAGCCATGGCTATTTGGTTGGGTGAGAAATGTGAAAATATTCCAACCTTATCATCACAGCCGAATCTCCTTAGGTCACACCATTACTAACAGAAAAACACTGGCATTAGCTGCAACACAAAGATCTCTGGAAACTACCTATTAGGTACTTACCTGCTAATGCACTACAGGGATGACACAAGAAACAAATCCGTGTAATAGAATTAAATGTTCGAAATAGGATTTTTTTACAACACACAAGACTGTATTACTGAACCACTGCAGTAATAGAGGTACCATTCGATTGTCCCCAATGCAGATGTGGTTCATCTACTATGTTATTAAACCGCATACAAGCCAGAGAAATGTGGTGCAAGGTTCTATTTGATTTGAGAAATAAACGGGTTATTGTTACCAGTAAGTCGAGAATAAAAATATGGCAGTTCTGCCATAATGACAATAAATTTGTAAATGATTCTCAGAAGGAAGTTTTTCCTTAATCAATCTAAATATTTAAATAATACCCCAAAACCCCCAAAATACAGAGGAAGCTTGAATGAAAGCAACTGCACACAATTTTTAGCAGAGAAATCTAGTACAACAAATACTCATCCCAGAGAAGGCAAATGATTTTTACAAACAATGGAATTCAGACTTTCAGGTAGAGTTTAATGTGCATCTGGTTTTGAAGTCCTAAACAAGATTCTGAACGTTCTTTTTTACAGCATTCACTATTATACATAACTAATGAATAATGACCTCTGGCCTAATCACACGCCACTACTTCAAAGAGTTTGTCATTTAATTGATGAGCCAGAAACAATAGAGTTGTTATATAATACAAACAAGGAGAAACACAGTCATGGCAGCAGACCTCCATCAGATCAAAAAGAACTCATAAATTTACTTCAGCATCATCCTTTAATTCACGTTTTTTATGAATTATAATATGCAGAGAATTTCCATCCGAGTTATCTGAACCAATCAAACCAAGCAGTGTTGACATGTTAGCTCGCATTCCACCAGCATACCCCAAAACAACATACTTGTTAAGGTTTATGGAATTTCCAGAGGTTCAGCAGCACATAGAAATCAGTTGTTTTCCCAACTTAAAATTTTCCATGACATAAACTTGAAACCTCTTCCATCAAGTTACAGCCCTTTTCCATGCTATTTACATAAATAAATAGCACACAAGGTGTTCAAAGGTCCTGTCCAAGTTTGACCAATTTACTGAATTACTTCTGAAGGTTTTTATGAATTTGGAGGGAGAGGTGAGCTTTTGGGGTAACTTAAAGTGCTTTTTCTTTCACTAGTTGGTTAAATCATTCCTCTTTCTTTCAAACTACTCTGGCTATCCTTTTCCTCTCAACACTTAGCATGATTCCGAAATACGATCTGTTGGTAATAAAACTACAACAAACATCTTGATTCCATTTCCAGAATTACACCCTTATTCAAAGGTCATCTAAATAATAAACTCGTTAAAGGAAATGTCTTCCTTTGTCTTCAAACTCTCCTACCCATTCCAGATAGCCATTTTCTATTTTGTTTTGGTGTATTAAAGGGGCACACATTTCTATCTCCTTCATAGCCTTTCTCTTTTTGATGACAGAGGTAGCTCGACACAGGAAAATGAAGCTACCACACTCAGGATTAGATCCATTACCAGGAGAACAATAACAGCAAAGACAAAAAGACACACAATTTACTGTCAGATAGCAGCTCTCTGGGTATGTATTCTGTTTACAGAGTAAAGAAAGCCACTAAATAAATCCAAGATCCAGTTGGAGTATGATCTATCCACGACTTTTTGCATAACTAATCATTAGAAATCACAACACACATTCCACAGAGGCTAATATTAAATTGAGTTACTGTCATGTTAGTATGGTCTTCTGGTCTATTCAATAAAATTCTAGCTACTTTAAACCCCAAGGGATAAGTTCTGTTCTTAGTTATACTGATGTCCTCAGTGGAAATTATCAAGAACAGTAGCCAAGAAGAGTGTTTAATGCACAGCACATATTTAAAGAAATGTTCACATTGATTCAGATTTTTATTATCTTTCCATATCACAGCTGTGCAGTGAAAAAGACAACTGCTTCATACAGTGCATACACAATTATTTATCATGACAGAGATTAAGAATACAGTGTTTTGCAACGACAATTCTTCATAAGCTTGTAAAAAGGAAACACTTATTCAAACCATACCCAAAACAAGACAACTGTGTAACAGCCTTCCTAGCTGGCCTCCAAATTCACCAGCAGCAATAACCTCTAAATAAAGCAGATTTTCTTTCTGCAGTCAGTGTACTTGCAACTCGCAGTTAAGCAAGCAGAGAAGCAACAAGATGCAGTCAAGACACCTAAACAGTATCTGAGTTCCAAGACTGGTATTTCTCATACAACTTGCTGCTCAGGAACCCTATGACGCCATTTATATCCTACAGGCAGCATGTAACTGTTAGCAGTCTAAAAGATATGTTATAAAAGCCTTGAATAGAGAGCACTAAAAGCACCTTAAATAGATAAGCCTTAAACAGAATCATCTTGGGGAAAAGTGGTACAGAAATGAAACTTAATCGTTTCTAAACCTCACCATCATCTCAGAAAACTAACTGCCAAACTAAAGCACACAGATGGAATACAGAAAATGATTTATACCACTTTGCTCTGTTTTACTAGGGTCACTTCAAATTTGTGAGAAGATCAAGCATTCACTATGGCAAATACAAACTAGAACATATTAATCAGAAGCAGAGAAGTGTCTGATGAACAATCATATAATACAAACAATATTAACCACATCATCCTGTCTGTGGAATCTGGGAAAAAAAAATACACTCCAAAATTACAGAAATGTAAAATGTAAAATACTTCTTGCAGATTTTCACTCCAAGAGAAACCAACTTATTACAGTATTTGTTGGAGCCTGGTTGCAATTAAATACAGGAAGGATATTAAAACTTCCAAGAGATTTTTTTTAAAGCCACAACAGAAGAAAAGGCACAATTGCATAATTGGAACCAAATCCAAAACCCACTTCCTTCTTCTTTACTAGCATCATCTAAAGGACACTATTTAGATGCTGAAAGGTCTGGAGCTGGCAACTGTAAATTATCTACAGGTCAAGAATTTCAAAGGAATTGTACGACATGGGTTATAAGTTTATAGATGAGAGATATAGAAAGTTAGTACTCACTGCAAAACCACATCCTAGCGGTCACCGTATCTCTCTTGTCAGTAAAACCCTAGAATTCTATTTTGTGAGGAAAAAAAGCCTCTTTGGTAATAATGAGCTGCTACAAAGCTATAGGGCAGAAGTGTTTGATATACAGAATTTGAAAGAAAGTTATCTTTTTAACCTATTATACAAATAACATTTCTTTAGAGCACAGGATTTCACTTATCATTTGGTTCTGCACAGACCAGTTAAATACCATGCAAACTTGTCAGTCAATGGGATATTTCTTTAAAAAGCTTCAGATCATTTTGTAGGTAGTTGAATTCAGTTCAATGCTCTTTGTTATTAGCATATCTGTGTGGGCAATTAATACCAAAACCATCTTCCAGCCCTTCACCCCCTGAAAAAGAATACATTTCAAATCCTGTTGCAGTTCTACATGGCATGCAAAAAAATGACAGCACAGACATAGATGGACATGGATGTGCTGTAAAATAAAGCACGCTGTTTTCAGGGATTTAAGTGTTTTAACCTCCGAGTTTCCTTTTTGAAACAAAGTGATTCTATGATCAACATTGCCCAATGAAGATATTTGTCACATTGCTCAGTTTAGATGAAGGGATGGACAAAAGGTCAAGCATGCTGCTATATTAGCTCAACACATGAAATACTGACAGAAGTTTTATCCAGGTCCCTGCTGTTGTAACACTTCTAAAAGGAGGATGGTTCAGTAGCGCTTTTGTTTTACAAGCAGAAAAAAAGAATCCTTTCTCATTACAATTCCAGTGAAACTCGCGCTGAAGGAAAAGTTACCATCATGCATCTGTTTCACCTCTAGATTCCACCATTAATCAGCTGCAATAAGAACCTAACAGACTAAAAGTCTCCAACTTAGGGTCCTTACTGCATTGGCAGCATCCGTGAAAGACTTCAAAAGCCAATTCTTTTTAAACATTCATCACACGAGGAAGAACTATCTTGAGATATCTCAGCTTGGTATGTAAAACCATAATCCCTTTGAAAGCACAGACCTTTCAGGAGCCTGATTGTATCACATAATCATCTACCTTTCCTTTATGAAAAACATTACCACCAGAAATACTGCAAGAGCACTTTTCTCCTTACATTCATTTTTAGATTTAGATAGTACACTCGCCCTTAAAGACTTACAAGTAACAGCCAGTTTTGCAAGAAGAAAGAAAACAAAGCAGGAAAGCTAAATGTTCTCAGAGAGACTCAGCTCTCAGTTATTTTCTTCTTCATTTTAACACATTTTTTGAATGGGATTGATCACACAGGTTTATTTTTGGTACCTCAGCATCTCATCTGTAAATATTTCTTTCCGATTTAATAGATGTTCTCATTACCGTCTTGGGCCAACAACCTAAAGTTAATTTGGACTGAAGCAATAGGGTTATCTAAAACAAAATAGCTGTTTTCTGAACGAAAGCTTATACCCACACTCTATTCCAAAATACCAACTTAGTTTAATTTAATTTAGCCAACACTGAAATAAATAAAGCCTTATTTTGCAATAAGAATGTGCCTGTATGGAATACTTCTTAATAATTTTTAGGTAACCATAATTAGATAACAAACATGGAATCAGTTATTTACAAAAAAAAATTAAGTCACTAAACTGTCCTTTCACAATTTACTACTCCTTCAGGTAAACACATAGAAGTCAAAGCACGTGTCTGCTTCTTTCACTAACATTTATCCAGGTTCTTGTTCCCTTCCTTTCTATGTCAGCAACAGCCCTAAAAATGATGTGGAACTTCAGATGGAAATTATGCAGTATGAGAATGCTTCTGTGCCTAACCAGACCTATCCTAACCAAGGAAAAAGATCGTGACAAAATAAGGCAAAATAAGAGATACACCACCACCTAACTTAAACTCTTCATACTTTCAGCATTTGATAAATACCAAATAATAATCAAGAAGACTCCACTAAAAAATAAGCCAAAAAAGCAGTGGAACAAGGAATCAGAAGAGAATTACCCTGAAAATTCACAGAAATTACTGGAAGCCTCTTTAATAAAATCAGAAATTAAACAGATCAAGAAGAAGCTGCCATAATTTAAAACACTATGATACCTTAAACAAAAAAAACAAATTTCCATATATATACAAGACATTCAGTAAGAGCTTAACACACATCTAAAATAGTTTTCTAAACTGCTTATTACATTTTTCAAGTCCAGACACAGAATTTACAAATATATGTAAGTATGATGAAGAGTTCCGTCTTTGCAAATATTTCTGAAACAAATTAAAAAATCTTTGTTGATTTAAATAAGGACTTCCCCTCCTTTCCCAGTCTGATTTCAGGTATTTAAAGAGCAGTAGGTATTAAAACAAGAGCAACCTCAAACATTAGTCTAAATCATTCTTATCATACAATGACATGGGTGGAAAGGACCTTTGGAGGTTATCTTGTCCAACCTCCTGCTCACACCAGAGCCAACTTCTTGCACAATAGGCACTCTATCAACATGATCACACACTTTATCTCCCAAATGAACTCAGAGGTATAATGTAAAGAAAAATACAACTGAATAAAGAATAAAATAACAGAGCACTGTAATACCTTTGATGAGTACTGCATACAGTTTTGATGCATACTTTAAAATGGAACCAAAAATTCCTATGCACAATATACCTAGTTGCTATGAGCAGATATCTATGTAAACCAGATAATGTATCATCCAAACACACACAGCTCATATAAACATCACTTTCTTTTTTTGAAATGTAAAACATTGCACCAGCAGTGCTTAAATGTTCAAGGATAAAGTTCTCATTATTTATGGTCTATGGTATACCTTCTATGATCAAACCATCTTTGTCTTTACAATTTTGATGAGATTTGTCTTGAACATGCCTAGAGAAAACACTGCATCTTCAAGTTTACTTTATACTTGAACTCCCCAAGTCAAAAGGCAGACCAACTGGATTATATTACTTTGACACTTGGGTGATACTTGATTACTCAGGGTGATTTTGCACAAATCGTTCAGTCACTCTGGTAGTACTATTACCCAGTGCCACGGCCTCCCTTCCTACAGTAGGTTCACCATTTATGCTTGTCTATCTCAAACTGTCTATTACAGCTGCAACTTGAAGTCTCAAGGATGCCATAAACTTTGATTAACCCATATTTTCAAAGAACATGGAGGTTCGTTGTAAAATCTAAAAATCAAAAGTAATGCAGTAGTAACTATAACCGCATGTCATGGGTTCAGCAGCAGCAGTCATTTTTCTCCTTTAAGTAGTAGCTGGTGCAGCACTGTGGTTTTTTTATTTTCGGCTTGGGAACAGCACTGATAACACCAGTGTTTATAGTTATGGCTTAGAATGTTTAGGCTGGCCAAGGACT
>JASSUY010040275.1:0-24667 GCA_032466535.1 Forpus xanthops | reverse complement strand
TGACCCCCTGACAGCAGGGACACCTCCCACTTAATGTTGAATTTATTTAAATAAAACTTGTTGATTTTTTTTTTTTTTTTTTTTTTTTTTCCTCAAATCCAGATACTGTGGGGGTAATGATATAGTTGAAGCTGAAAATTCCTCTGACTTATTTCTTGTGTCTGTTGTATCTCTGGTGTTAAAGAGCATGTTTTTAATTGAACCGGAGTCTAGCTGTCAGGTCTAACAGTGTTTCTTACTGCAAAACAAAGTTCTCACCCTCTCCTCCTCCATCTCCTTACTACACAACTTTGAAAGCCAGCTCTGAAGAGAATAAGGCTGTTTTGGATGATGTTCAGAGAAAGATCAAATCAAGGTCTCTCTTTATGTTATATAGGTTATGGCACACTTTTCTCAGTGAAAATGTCTCTGCTGGTAGTGAATGTTTTAAGAAAATGAATCCGGGTGTCATGTCGCTACAGGCCTCTGGTAGCAGGAAGAGCATATTCCTACTGTTAGGGCGAAAATGTTATTTATTATGTGAGCTTGTAGAAAGTTATGTAACGACTTAGGATTGTGTTTTGTTTTGTTTTCATTTCTCCCTTGTCATCTTCCTTTCTAGTCTGAGAGTATTATCTTTTGATGAGACTATTTCCTTCTGTGCATTTTGCTAGATTTCCAGTGCCTGCCTTTCAGACAAACAAAGATTATGAAAGTAGGCATTTGAAGAGCTAGCACAATTCACGTAACACCCATTGAGTTCTTTAACAGCTTCTACAAACATGAATCTGTGAAGAAGCTCTGGGAGATGAGGACTGACAAACAGTACTGCTAGCCTAGTATACACTAAAAGTCAGAAGCATGGGGAATTTACACTACTTGTTCAAAGCCACATGAGCTAATTGGCGGTACTATGGAATTGAGAGCTGGATCTTCAAATTGTTAGTTGGTCTTCTGGTTCTCTAGACTGTTGTTTTCTGACGAGGGTTGGAGCAGTTTTGCTCTTGCCATTATGATGATCCTTATGGTTAGATACATCATTGTGAGAGAGTGGAGGTGATAAAATCCAAAGCAAGTTTGAGAAGGTTGTTAATCTGAATTAAACTAGTTTAAGCACACAAATCATTTTTATTCCTGGAAAATACTTCTGATTTGTGCATGTAATGTATGTAAAATTTGAATTACAAAGAACTTCTTTTCCCCTTAAATCAAGGCAGTATGTAGTAGAACACTGCTGACTGAAGGCTAAATATCTGATTGTAATTTGTTCTCTGGCAGGTTCAGACAAGAATCTGGTGGTCTTTCCCTGACAAATGGAGAACTATTTCCAAGCAGAGGCATATAACCTCGATAAGGTTTTAGATGAATTTGAGCAAAATGAAGGTGAGTCATTTAAACAAGATTGTTGATGCACTTCAGATGTTTTCTACAGACAACACCACAGAAGAGGGAGAGATCTGTGATACCTTTTTTTGTTTTGACTCACAGATTAATCTCAGAACTGGAAAAAAAACATCAGTTAATTTTGCATGGTGTATCTTCAGTGTTTATTAGTAGTGTTCTCTTCTGGTTCCATTCATCTTGTTTACATCTTTTAATAACAAACCTTCCATGCATTTTTAAAATTAAGGTTTTGTGAAGCTTGATCTCAGTGGCAATAATTTTAATCACTTATTTTAAACAGATCAGACTAAACTTATTTTAAGCTTCTGCAGTTTTGGGAGACTCATGCACAGAAATGTTTTATTAGGTCACATAAATCATATAATGCAAGTTATCATATCTGAAGTATTAAATTTTTTGCTTAGTCTAATTGCTCCTTCTGTGCTGTCAAAGAAGTTGAACATTTTATGGGAGTGGGAGTCTTTCTAGGCATTTCTAGCTGTCTAAAGTATATTAATCAATAGATTAAAGTTGTTTTTTGCAAATTCATTCTGATATTAATTGTATCTCTAAACTTCTTGAGTTCCAGAAGCATTATGCAGTTACACCACTAATGGTTGATCAAGTGTGTTAGTTATCTTGGGCCCATGTAACAACATCTCTTCATTTGTATTTCGGGTATTCTAATGTAACAAGAGTTAGTACATCTTGTGACTTTAATAGGGCAGTAAGTTCTCTTATTTAAACACTTTTTCAGATGCTGCTGTTTCGCCTACACTTTTGGGTGCCAAGTGGAATCAGATTCTAGATCCACCTTCTCGTCGTCTGTCATTTAACCCAACGGTGACAAATGTAAATGAAGCTACAACTCCTAATGAATGTCAACAGAGATTAAAGTCTTTCTCCTTGTCTCATTCAGTACCTACACCAACAGAAGAAAGGGATCACTGTGCTAATGGAAAGGATTTTAGCATAAGCCCAGAGACCCCAGTCATGTGGATTGATGATCAGGCAGCAGCAGATGATCAGTTGCTTAAAAGAAATAGTAATCTGGATGATCAGTGTAACACTGTGGAAACAGGAGAAAAGAAATGCGGAAATACAGCTTGCTTGCCAGAGGAGAAAAATGTACTAGTGGTGGCAGTGATGCATAACTGTGACAGAAGAACACTACAAAGTGGTGATGCAGTGGATTGTAAAACTTACAACAGTCCGTCCCTAATGGACACTATTAGCTTTACACTGGATAATGAAAACCGACAGAGTGATCAGTTTAGTGTTACTGTAAATGGATCCACGGAAAAAGATACAGATACAGAAAAGCAAGTAAATAGGCTGTGCACTGAAGATGACTCTTTACGTCATTTGCTTAATGCTTCATCTGAAAGCCTGACTGTTGCATCCCCCTCCTCTCATTTAAAGGATGATTTTAATATGAATAAAGATTCTCTGTTTTCAGAAGCTACAACTGCAGGGATTAATGCAGTGACTCTCTTACAGAGACCAATTGATGATACTGCTAGAATGCAAGAAAATTGTGTATCAGTCGAAAACTTTACTAGTAAAGCCGTTCCTCAGAGAATGGATCTAGAAGCTAAAAACTCTACTTGTGGTTCAAGTAATGGAAGCTTAATTGTGGAACAGGAAACAACCCAACAGTTACAGTCTAGGCTATCTGGGCCCACGGGAACTTGTCAGCCTGACGTAGCTGGAAGTGGCACTTACAAGGAATGTGTTGCAGAACATTTTAGCCCTGAGGATGTTAGTGCCACTGAAAGCAAAGTCATTGAATGTGGTAAAAATCTTGGTGCAACAGAATTGCTCAGCATGGCAGAGTGTTACCCTGAATCTCAGGAGATGACTAATTGGGAACTGACAAAGTTGAATGAGATGAATAATAAACAAACTCTGGGTGAGAATGAAAAACTCTTGCAGACAAAAGAGCCTGATGAGGCATGTAGTACAGAAGGTGGAGATGGGATGATGGAGGCAGGTGTAGAATTAAAAGGGACTGGTATAGATGAGCTTGAAGGTTCCAGTCTCTCTGATGTGATGGCTACATCAGCAGCAAGCTCTCTGTCTAATGGTTGTGATTCCTATGGAATGCAGAACCCAGTTGTTGCTCATGTTCCAAAGACTTTACCTTCCAAGGAGGACTCGGTAACGGAGGAAAAGGAGATAGAGGAGAGCAAGTCAGAATGTTACACTAATGTTTATGAACAGAGAGGAAATGAGACCACAGAAGGGAGCAGTCTTATTTTAAACAGCACTGGTGACCACATTAAGAAAAATTATTTGCATAATCTTTGTAGTCAGGTTTCATCCATGCAAGGGCAAACTTCACCTAAACCAGTGACTAATTTGCAGTCTATCAGTGTTCCTTTTGGTGGTGCAAGACCTAAACAACCTACAAATCTTAAACTGCAGATTCCGAAGCCATTATCGGACCACTTACAAAATGATCTCGTTCCTCCAAATTGTGGAGGTAATAGTAAAAACAAAAATGTCTTTGGTAAGACACAATTAGGTGATACAACAAACGTGTTTCCTGGTGAAACATCTTCAAATGCTTCTGTTACCGATGCTAATGGGGAACATTTGGAAGAGTATGAATCTGGAGTCTCTAGTAGTCCGTGCCTTGCTGTAGCCCCAGATAGTCCTGATAATGATCTGAGAGCTGGTCAGTTTGGAGCTGCAGCCAGAAAGCCTTTTACTACTTTGGGTGAGGTGGCTCCAGTTTGGGTTCCAGATTCTCAAGCACCAAACTGTATGAAATGTGAGGCCAGATTTACATTCACCAAAAGAAGGCATCATTGCAGAGCTTGTGGGAAGGTAAGTTTGTATTCTGTGAGTAAGCTCAAAGCACCCTTTCTTTCTACTACTGCACAAAATCAAATCAGAGGACTTTGATCCACTGGCTGTAGTTAACTGTGTCATCTTTTCCTAAAAAGCTGTGTTTGGTTTGTGAAGGTAAAAAAAGGAGTCTGTAATCTCTAATCTATTTAGGGTCCTAATAGAGGATAACTGTTATTTATAACTGAAAGAATTATTAGCCTGTATGAGCAGTGTATTTGTTGATTGCAGCAATCAACATCATTGGATTCATGTTGAACTGCTACAAAATGGCCAAGTGCAGGAAACTTGTTTGCAGAAATTACTACATCAATAATCTCATTAAAGCTACTGAAACCTATTGATATGAATTGGAAGTGTGCTGTTGAATTGCTGTTGTTCCTGCTGGGTGAGATGGCTGATCAGCCATACATTTGCTCCTGGTAAAGAAAATACCATAAATTAACTGTAAGCTGTTATATGTGCACATGGTAAGAAATTTTGTGATGAAGACAACTAAAACATTATTTCTGTATCATTTTGTGTTGTGTGAGAAATATTGCTGACTTTTTTATGTTTTATATATATGCCATCTAGGTCAACACAAATGATTGGGTGATAAGGTTTTGGTAAAGGATTAAAGTATTTCCAGGTGTCTTGTTACTGTAGTACACATCAGTGGCACATGTGAAGTATGAACTTAGGAAAAAAATACAGTGATTCAAAAGCAGTAAACCAACAGTCTTGTCAAGTAGATATTCGTGAATATGTTTAAGATCTAAAGAAATACTAACCCCACTAAAAACTGGAGTAAAAGTAACTTTGGTTCATTTAAGCCCTATCCAAAGTTTCTGAACTTGATTGAAAGATCTCCTGACTGCTATGGGTGGTATCTTTTGCTATCGGAAGAGTGAAGGGAAGCAGAATGAACCAACAAAGGACTTAAAAGAAGCAAATATATCTGGAAGGCTCAAACCCTTATGACACCTGTTTCTGGAAGCAGCCTCGCAGAAAACCCAGGCTTGCTTCTCTGTAATGGACTATATATGTGTCCCATTTGTTCCTTTGAGTGCTATGCATTTTGGTTATTAATCTCTTCACCGCCAGAGAAGTTGATTTTATTCAAATTAGATTTTGAGACATGTTAAAAAGTCTTTCCCAGGATACTTTTAAAAGCTAAACAGATGTTCATTGTGCACTGGTCCAGGACTTCCAGTTGCTTGCTTCTGCCATCCTCTTGCAGGTTGGTGGCAGTCATGATGTGGAGCATTACATGAGGTACCTGCCTGCCTTTTGTGAACCTCTTGGTTAATATCAAAGGGCTCAATCTTTTTCCTCATTGCAGTTGAGGAGAATCTGTAAGGCATGTAAGTTAAAGATTTGTCCATTTTAGCTTTGCTATATTAACTTATACTGTCAGTTATTTAGGTCATTCTTTTGGGGTTTATGAGTTTAAAAATTATGACTACAATGTTCATTTACAGTAATGCTTTCTACTTATTTTTGTGTTTTAAACAAGTTTACTGCTTGGATTTAATTACTTCTCTGTAGTGGCTGCAGCCCTGAATTGCACAAATGAGAAGCAGAAAATGAAACTGTCTGTAAACAAAATGGGTGAAACACGTGCAGATAGAGTGACGCCAAAACACGTAGTGTGGTTTCTTTTTTCTTTTCAAATTGCTGAAGACAAGCCTCAAGAAGAACATCCAGCATTGATTCACATTATATGTGGGGAATGGATAAAATAAAAGGTCCCTCTGCTCTGCAGACAGATTTGTTTCTCAGATGTGAAAGATGCATCACGTATTAGTATATAATGTTCTTAGAGTATTAGGATAATCCTCAGAATAGCTTGTTTCTAGAAGCTTTTGTTAGCTAATGTTGTCCAGGCAAAATCTGTACACATGCAGGCAAAAAGATATGGCAGAAAATTCTGAAGAAAAAAAGCACTCATTAATAAGTGCTAGTAATCAGTATAAGTCCAATAATACTTACAGCAAATTGCTTTAAAACATTTAATTCCTGTAGCAGTTCCAGGTGGAAAGAGACCAAAGGTTTTGACAGGCAAGTTCTGATGAATCTAGCTGGTGGTTTGAGACACAGCTATTCTCAGCTGTCTGCTCTTGCTTTCTGGTTAAAATCCCCATCCCTAAAACAATACCACGTGCCTCTGGTATAGGTAACTACTGAATCACAGTGACACTTCTACTGTTTCTATTAAATGTATGAATCTCATTTAAAGAATTGAGATCACATTTTCAGCTCTTGCAATTAATTGTTTCAAGGGAAACCATGGGACTAAATATTTCTGAACAAAAGCTTTAGCACAGCAGTTTCTTTTGAAGCTTCCTGAGCATCGTGGCAAATCATTCTGGTAGGAGTGAATATGTCTGTTTCATTTGGGAATGGAAATTGCATTTAAAAATAGGTGAGTGGCACCTGGGAAGTCTGCCTCGGTTTTTAATTTCAGGGTAATAATTGCAAAATTAATGGACGATCTGAACCTCAGGGGAGTGGTAGAAAGTAATGTACTTATAGTAAATTCTGAATTAAAATTCACACCCCAACGAATGTGTGTGAACACATTCATGATTTTTACCTTATTTTACCTTAATGTATTTAACATTTTCTGTTGTCAGATGAAACAATCATCCTTGATAGGAAAACCAGAAAATTTATATTTCATTTTTATACTGTCAACCAAAACTATCCTTTTCCACAAAAAATATATTAAACCCACCAAACCTCCTAGCAACTAATGCTTTAACAACTCCCAGTGAACCTGAAAGCCCTAATAATAGAAACTCACTTTGACATTGCGATGTTATTTTTCTGTAGCATGGTATACTGAGATAGTGACTTAGTGATTGTTAATAACAAGACTGAATTGTCAGTTATGTTGGATCGTGTTCTTAGTGTTACTACTGTTAGAAGGCTGATGCAATCTAAGAAGGGAGGTATAGATGTTCTATCATTGCTTCTATTTTCTTTTCTAATATTTAGATCATTGCACTTGGGAACCTTGCTGAATGCACAATGTGTCCTAAATGCATAAAGGGTCCTAAATTAGGTATTAATTTGTGTAGGTCCTTAATTTGTGGTTGAAGACATTGATCTTTCCATGTTCAATATTGAACTTTCAACTGGAAGTTTCTCCCAGAGAGCTAAAATGTCAAATGTCTCTAAAATATGCTGTGATGTTGTTATTAATATTCCCTAGAATGCTTATAAATTGGGTTATTGTGTAAATTCAGAAATTAGATTTTTAAAGTACATTTGCCTTCTTTACATGACTTTTTAAGGTTTTCACATATGCGAAAGGGTTGAGTTTATTTTTTGCATTAAAATGCCAGTGTACACACACTTCTATTTTGTTTCTGAAATGTTTAAGTTGACATAATTAGGAAACACTTAAACTGGTTGAAATGAGGCAGGGTGAGCTCTTCTTTCTTCACATTTGATTTTCAGTTCTCATGGTGAAATCAGAGCTTATTTTATATGTGCTTATTTTAAACACTTGCCACTAAAAGACTGCAAACGGAACAGGCTGCAAAGTGGTCATAGTTTGAAGTTTAGTTAGGCTTACATATATTTATATATGGGAATCCTATGTAGCTTCTTGTCTATATTACAGAAATACTGCTGTTGAAGTGATGATGGAATAATTATTTGGATTGCATAATGAACTGTAGATATAATATCATCTAGAGTTGAAATTTGAAATTCTCTCTTGATATTTGAGCTTAGAGTGGCTGCTTCTGTTTCTAGATTACCTGAGTGTGATATTACCTCTCTGTGTGAAATGGGTGTTCATCAATATCTTCATGTCACCTGAACTTTAACCTTTTAAGTAGAGAAGATACTATTATTTAAATCAAATAAATCATTAGGACAACTTGATTTGTCTGTTCTGCAGCATTTTGGGATAGAAGTGACTGTTGTAGGATCATATGTGCATGCATTTGTTTTTGTGCACAAGTCATGCTCATGTTTTATGGTTTTGCTTGCCTGGAGGAAGCCTCAAGACTGTTTCTTGCCCAGGACTGGGGAATTGTTAGAGCTGGTTCAGGTGACAAGCACTAGCAATGCGACAGCATCTCTACAGGAGGTTGTCCTTCCAGGGGTTTTGTACCAGATCACCTCCTGTCCTGGGTTCAGCAGCAGCAGTCATATTTTTTTCGTCATAGTAGCTGGTGCAGTGCTGTGTTTCTGACTTTCAGCCTGGGAACAGCGCTGATAACACCAGTGTTTATAGTTACAGTTTAGAATATTTTGGTTTGACCAAGGACTTTCTGAGTCTCATGATCTGCCAGGGAGGAGGGGAAGCTGGGAGGAAGCAAAAACAGGGCACCTGACCCAAACTGACCAAAGAGGTATTCCATACCACAGTACGTCATGCCCAGTTTTACATCTGGAGGCAGGAACGCGGAAGAGTTCAGTTCACGGCTCGGTTGTCGAGTGGTGAGCAGCTCTGTCCTCTCCCCTTATATTTCCCTGTTCATTATTATTACTGGTGGTAGCAGCAGTGATTTGTGATATACCTTAGTTACTGAACTGTTCTTATCTCAACCCATGGGAGTTACATTCTTTCAGTTCTTCTCCCCATTGGGGAAGAAGGTGGGAGGAATGAGTGGGCAGGCAGACTGACTTACGCCTTAAACCGCGACACCTCCTTAGCAGCCAGTGTGTGTAAAATGCAGTTCCTCATTTCTTTCCAGTGTTGAGATACTGTAGTTTTTGTAATCACTTAAATACAAGCTGCTTTTTTTTTTTTTTTTTTTAATCGAGCAAGATTTTCTTGTAATACCAATGTCGTTCAACTTTTTAAATGTTTTATTTGTTGAGCACTTTTTGATACATCACTGCTCAGTTAAGTCTCAACGGAGGAAGAGCTTGTTATATATGAAGAGATTAAATAGCTAGCATTGCTAATACATATAAATTGCCCTGCTTCAGAGGAAAATGACCTATTTGAATTAATCTGTGCCACAGCAATGTCTTCTGTAGAAAGAACTTGTGCATTTAGACACAGTTGGTTCTAGAAAGTATTCGTACATTTTCTAAGACTGAAATTAATTCCCAGATAGTTAATTCAATGAGTAAAGTGGTAGGAATTTATTAACCCAATATCATGTATGCCAAACATATTTTGAAAATGCCATAGTGCAGTATCAGGACAGCATGCATCTATGTGTTCCACGTAATACTGCTTCATCAGGATTAGTAGGAAGGGCATCCTGGGCAAGTATTAGTCACTGTGGCTTTAAGAGGAAGATACTGATAATTAACTTCCTTATTTTCCATGTCTGGAGTTTTACAGATACTCACTTGTCTGAATGCAGTCAGTTCATCACATCTTCTGAACAGCACTGAAGATGTTTCCCCTTTGGTTCCAGGTTTTTTGCGCGGCATGCTGTAGCCTGAAGTGCAAGTTGCTGTACATGGACCGAAAGGAAGCCAGAGTGTGTGTAATCTGCCATTCAGTACTAATGAATGGTAAGTGGCAAGAGAATCTGAGATGCAGCATTTTACTGTCTTTGTGTTGGGCTGCAGTGGTGCTATTAAAGAAAATAAATCAAAATACTTTATTTGAATGGGTAAGTATTCTGAAACAGTAAAAGCCTTGGAAAGACCAACGTGGCAGCTCTGTGAGAGTAGGGATTACTAAACTAGATGTGTTTAACAAAAGGTAAAAACTGGTAAGATTGCAATGAGTTTGAAACCTTTAATTTGTGAGTGCTATGCCAGGATTGTAGAACCTGTGGCTTCAGTGGCTTTTTGTTTCTTTAATTCAGGTGCCTACTCTCTGTCCTTTGATGCCTGAGTAGTTAGCCTGTTACAGTTTTCTACTGGATGCCAAAGAGAAGAGTAACACAATCATCCCTCTTCTAGGTTATGCACTATAGGAAACTGGGAAAGTAGTCTTTATCCACAGATTAATCCAACTCTTCTTCTTCCTTAGCTCCTTGGTGCTAGAGTAGGGCATCTTATCTAAAAGCCTGTCCACAATTGTGGACAACTGAGTTAGGATTATTGCTTTGGGCACATTACTTGAGAGTCTGTCAAATCCAGGATGGTGCTGTTTCTAAAAGCCTGATGTGAACATGGGACATACTAGAGAGATCACAAGTAGTTGGGAAGTTAACGAATAGAACAAAGAAGAAGTTTCATTACCTCTGCTTGATGTAAGGAAAGACTTTTGTTTGGGTTTGACCAGAGGGCCATGGAATCTATTCTGAATTTTGTTCTTTATAGTTATTAACACTTTAGATATGTGTTTTAAATAGGGGCAAACACAGACTGTTCTTCACACTGTACCTTGAGGCCTTTGAAAATTTCAAGAGCTTCCTGTGCTGGCTTTGGGTGATGATGCTGCCCAGTTGACTTTATGTCCATGACCCTGAGACAGCTGTTGCTGAAGGACTTAGTGTTCACTTCTTATGTCTTTGAACTGAGAGGGCAGAAAAATTGGATTAGGTTGAGAGAGTATCCATGTGTGTGCTTAAATCATGAGAAATCCTATCTCACTGTGAGAAGTTCTAGGTGCTGTCTTCAGTTTATTAATGGTATTTTGATAACTGGAACCTGATGATCAAAGTTACTTCAGTTGTGGAGAAAGGTCTGACAGGCACAATTGAACATGTAGTAGATAAAACAAGAAGTTGACAAATCCAGATTCTCAGTGCAAATTTGGAATCATGGAATCTCCATTGCTACAAATGTTTAGTTAAACTTTGGAGACTTTTATCAGAGATGGCTGCTGTATTTTAATCCAAGAATTACTTGGGAAAATGCTGTGTTATGTCAGCCTTCAGACAGAGCAGTTTTGATGGTATCTTTACATGTTACTGTATAGTAGAGTATTTGGGCTGCTGTTTTCAGAAAGATCTTTGGATTTGCTTAGGGTCTGGCTAAACTTAGCAGTTCATAGCTTTAATTTTCTTCAAAGAAGTTCAGTATTATGCAGGTTTGGTTGACAGTAGCTAAGTGCTTGTGCTTGAGATGAACATCCAAAATTAGCAGGCAGTTTGTGTTATTAACCAGGAATAATTTTTTTCCCATTTCAAAGAGTTTAAAGATTAATCAGTGGTAGGTTTTAACTACTAATATTTCCTTACTGTAAGCCAAATGCGTAAGATGGTAGGAAATTTTAGGTTATAATATCTAAAATCTGAAAGCAAGTTCTGACATTGCTGTTGAAGGGGAGGTAAAATATTACATTTTGAAATGGAGAAAGTAATGTATTTCAAGGTGTACAGGAACAAGGAATTACACATACACCTGGCAAAAGGCAGCTGTCTTCTTTTGGTGGTGAGTAGGATTTGTTTTCGTCTGGGGTAAGGGAAGAATCTGAAAATATTTCAGTTGAAAACAGAAGTGTTCTTGTAAAAAGGCATAATAAAATTGATCATATTATAATGATTTCCTTTTAAAAGCCTTTCTGTCCTGTTGCCAGGACAGATACACATTAATGTCAGCAAACAGTGGCACCACTGCTTGGTTTATTACAGGGAGAGTGCTGCTGCATGCTTGGGTGTACTTCCTCTGGGCTGTCGGTTTCTGTCCCCTGCTGCAGTGCTGTGTGATGATGCTTGTGGTTACTGGTTAGTTAACTTGTAGCCTGATCATATCTGATTCCTCCTGATCCCTGCAGTTTATTTTTGGGTACCGTTTTTGGTTTGGTTTTTTTTTTTTTTTCACTCACTGCAGCAGGTTAAGCATTAATTTTTGCACTTTCTTGGAACCAGGGGTAGAAATTCTGCTTTAAAAGTAGTTACTTCATTTGGTTGCTTGGTATCTGGTTTGTGTTTCACTGAGGTGTTGGGGGAGGACTATATGTTTTCTGGCACTTTTCCAATGCCAGGCTGTATTTAATAAGTTTCCAGTGCTATTTTTACTGTATTTTCAATTGGTAGATATCCTGAATTGGCACTTAGCTTGATTTAGACAAGGCTTTGAAAGTTCCTTTTACTGTGCTTTGACCTTTCTAACAAAGGGATCTTAGAGATATAACTTTTCTTCATGCATCTTTAACACTTCCTTCTTCCAGGCCCTGTACTCCAAATGGAAACAGAATTGCTGGTACAGAAATAATTTAGTTTAATTAATCTTCTCAAGTGGCCATGTCAGTATCTTTTCCATTGGCAGGCATTTCACTCCACTGGTTTTACAGGTTGATGAGAGGAAGCAGGAGGGGTTTGTGTTTTGTTGTGTTATGTTTAGGGTTTTTGGTCTTGTTATTTTCACCTTGGTTTTCTGCCAATTCATAGCGAAAGGAACCAAAAGATGTATGTGATTTATTGAGGCTTTATAGCGGCTCTGAGAACACAGGTGGCATGATATTTATGTCTCACTAGGAAAAAGCATTTAATTGTAGTATGCTAATATGCTTGAAGGTGCAAGTACACATGAATTTTCTGATGCCTTCCATAGCTATAAGCTTTTATAGATGAAAAAAGAAGTAGTACTGTGGAGATACAGTCTGTTTCACTAGCTAGAGAGGAGATTTCCCTGTGATGGATGTTCTTGACAAAGCAGTTTTACATGTTACTGTTTGGCCAATTGAATTAAAGCTCACATTGTGCCTACAGAATTAATAACATAAGTTGTTTTTATATATGTAGTTAAGAATATAAGTTGTTTATCTCTACTGATCTGCCCCGGCTATAAAGAAATGTAAGATGGTTTTCCTCATATACGAAACATAAATCTTCTGAAGTGTCTTGTGGGTTATAAAACGTTTGTAAGAGGAATATCCATCTGTCCATACAGTGTGATAAATATACATATATATAAGAACCAGTTATTCCAGATAAATCTTTCAAGAAGAAACAAAATGAAGCATGAGGAGCTAAACTTCGTACATAAAGTATAATTTTCAAAAAATGTTTCTGTATGAACTACTACTTCAATTGCACAGGACCAGTGCTGTTTCTCCTCCTGGTGTGTATTTTCTTGTTTAACTAATGAAGTATCCTGGGCTTTTAAATAAAGGAAGAGAGATGGTCTTTGAAAGGTGGCAGGGTCCAGACCTACTGTAGGTGAGAGCTTAACTCAGTGTTTTGGATTGTTAGATACCTTCCTTTGTGTTTATGTTTCTTGTTCTTTGTTTGCTTTAGCTCAAGCCTGGGAGAACATGATGAGTGCCTCAAGCCAGAGTCCTAACCCTAACAATCCCGCTGAATACTGTTCTACTATCCCTCCTTTGCAGCAGGCTCAGGCCTCGGGCGCCCTGAGCTCTCCACCTCCCACTGTTATGGTACCTGTGGGAGTTTTAAAGCATCCTGGAGCAGAAGGTAAGAGTGTTTCTTTTTTCTTTCAATTTGCCTATAGCAAGAATTTGGAAAGAATATCTGCACTTCATCCATTCCAAATACTCTGGCAAAGCCAGTTGTGATATTCCTGCCCTCAGTAGGAACATAAGGCTTTTTAAGGACAAGTAAATTATTCTCAGCAGATGTGTTTATACATGATGCTGCCATAGGCAATGCACTAGATGATGTCTTAAGCCCTTTCCAGTTCATATTTCTCTGTTTATTAATTTTTTCCATTTTGCTCTTCTGTGCTCAAATTTCCAGTCAGTGTTGCTGTGAGATCTTAAATCCTGTTTTTTATGTTCTCTCTAGTGGCTCAACCTAGAGAACAAAGGCGTGTTTGGTTTGCTGATGGGATATTACCCAATGGAGAAGTTGCCGATGCAGCAAAACTGACAGTAGCTGGGACAACTTCCACAGGAACCTTAGCAGTGTCGCATGATCCATCAAAGCCTGTCAACAACAACACTTTAGCAGCAGAAGTAAGGAAGTGTTCTGCTATTCACCACAGAAATACCACACTTGCTTTGGTTGTGTAGCCTGTGTCTGAAAGATATTTGTGTAATGCATGTTTTAAAGAAGCTGTGTCCTGGCCAGTAAGGAGTTTGAAACAAAACTGTCATAGCACAAAGCAGAAAAATACTGTGATGCTTCTTATAAAAGGATGTGTGCAGGAGAGTGCGGGTACAATCTAACAATGTTAAATCTACCATAACCCATGCGAGTGGAATTGAGACTTTGCAAAAGTTCAGATGGGCATCTCTATGTTTGGATTTTGTGAAGAAATGGATGTGTGTAGTGCTAGAGGAGAAGTGCAGTCTCTATCTAAGCAGACTGTTAGTTTAGTAATAGTTCACATACCGGAGGATTAAAGAGCCAAATTACTTGGTGCTTCTGGTTCTCGAGCAAACATGGACTGCTTTCACCTACACAGTAATCCAGCCAGCCACCTCTTATGTATTTATCATTATTACTTTCGTAATGTCATCCTTTCTTGTTTGCTTCTTGTAGACTGATAATGCTTCTGTATTCTCGGGAAATATAACTCAGGTTGGCAGTCCTGTTGGCAGTGCAATGAACCTAATTCCTGAAGATGGTCTTCCTCCAATTCTCATCTCCACTGGAGTAAAAGGAGGTGAGGGTATGATTTGGCAGCTAGCTTTTATGCTTACCAGTTGCACTTAATCTAATAGTTACTGTGCTGATTTTAAAAATAAGATGCTGGTGATATGCTGAGTAGTTGAAGAGATTTACATTAAGTGCTTTAGCTAAATGTTGTGACAGTCCTTTGCACCATTGGTACTTACTGGCATCCAGGAAAAACCCCATCTTGCCATGAAATTGCTGTAAGAAATGAAACATAAAGCAAAAAGAAAATTAACTTCAGTCCAGAAATGTGTGCTAATTTCTTCACTAATCGGACTGTGGGGAATGTTTCATACAGAGATACATTTTAATTAGCCTTATGAATATTCATGCTTCCCTCCTCTGAAATTCTTTTGGATCATCCTCTCTGTCTGAGGCATCCCCAAGCACTGCATTCAACACTACTGTACATCTTGGCCCACAGTGAAGCTTTTAGTAATTGTGATCCCCTTCCAGAGTATCCAAATGGAGGAGAATTCAGAAAAATAAAACCTTATTTTTATAACATTAAAAAAAAAAAGTATTTGTTTATCTGACTTTCCACAGTCTGATTCATGACATCCCTTAATACATTCCTTGGATTAACTAATTTTTTTCATTTGTTTATTCTTATTAAATATTTTGCTGACTCAGTGCATTTTTAATGGCATCTGGAAGTAACCTTTTATTGCAGTGTACTGTCAAAACCAAAATGAAAGCAGCATTGAATTTCAGAACAAATCTTTTTCATCTTGTCTTAGCTCATATCTCACCCTATTCATATTGATGTCTGATTATTCAGTCTCCTCAAAAAAGGAGTAAAACTAGAATGGACTTTTTAGCTTTTATGTAGATAACCTCACATAAATTGTATTTTGTATGCTAAGTTGATGTTGTTTCATATGCTGTCACATACCAGATTTTTTTTGAGCATGTTATTTTTATATTCTAATTCTATTTTAAGAAGAATTGAAAATGTTCACATTAAAAAGCAAAATTGTCTTTCTTTCTAGATAATTCTAGCTGGACAGGTTAATACATTTCTTTGAAAAATCTGTTTTTACCAGTGTAACTATTTTTTGTTGTATCTTAAATGCAGAGTAGATTATAATCGCATGGATGAAAAAATGTTAATTTGCTAGTCATCTGGGTCTTAATCACAGAGGGACACTACAAACATCTTTGAAGTTTTATGTTGGAATCCATTTTACACTGGATTTTGACCCCCTATGATTTATAGAATACATTAGTGTATATATTTGTCCCTTCTTTATTATCTTCCTAGTAGCTAATACACAGGAAGTGTAAATTCTGTGTTTGTTTCTTTCACAGACTATGCTGTAGAAGAGAGGCCTTCTCAGATCTCTGTCATGCAGCAGCTGGAGGATGGTGGCCCTGACCCTCTTGTATTTGTCTTAAATGCTAATTTGCTGTCCATGGTAAAAATAGTAAATTGTAAGTTTTTATTATTAAGTAAGGATTGGGCTATGAGAGGGGAAATGTTAGCTATGTTATTGGTAGGAGCAGCAGTGTGTTTATTTGGTAGGATAGTTTGAAAATGAGCATGGTTTGAAACTAAGCCATATTAAGGTAAATTACAAGAAGCTCTTTTTCAGTGATTTAGACAAATACAGAAAGTTTTGTGTAGAAAATATAAACTAGACTGATAGAGCCTTCAGTCTCAGGTTTGGAGAGGGGTCTTGTCTGTGGAATTTGGTAGAGCAAGGTGTTGTATCACCAGTTCTTCCATTCTTGCTTAACTCATTTCCTTGTCATCTCCTTCTGGAAAAAGCAGACAGGATCCCATAGTAATACACAGGTTCCATTCCACTGCTGCATCCTTTTCTATACTATGTGTGTGCACGAACATGTACAGGGTGAGGGAGGAATGAATGGGGAGGCATACAGGTGGCTTCCCATGTCAGGACCTCAGTCAGCCTCTGCTGGATGAGAAGATATGTTTTGAGAAACTGAGAAGGACATTTTTGCAGCAGAATGTTTTGTTTATGTGAAAATTTCGTACAAGAAATTAAGAGTTTATAAACCTTTCAGTATCTGGTTAGGTAGCAATATGGTTTTTATATGTACATATAAAAATGTCATTACTGTGAATACATATACATATTAGATGGAGTATTTTATTTCAATAACTTAGTGCTCTTAACAGATGAATTGTAACGCTTGGAGCATGTGTCATCACTAACATTCATGTGAAGCAGAACAGCATAGTAATGTCTCATGAAAATACCTGACATCCAGCTATCCATCTTGAGAGAGACATAAATGTCTGAAACTGGTTTAGCTATCAAGACTGTGGTATGCACAGCCAACAGACTGGCCTTTTCCCAGGTTCCTTCATTCCTGTTTAAATGCTGACCTTTAATTTGGATACAGAAACTGCTAAAAGTTAATTGCAAGATCTGACTGGAAACTGTAATGCTTTGGCTCCTCAGCTGCAAACAGGGAATTATTGAGCTGCTTTTGTTTTTGTTGTGCTTGCTTGCAAGGTAACAGATTTGGACCCTAGTTTGTCTATGTGACAGATATCACAATGAAACATGCTGTAAAAGTGATTTTTAAAAGAGCTATTTTCATATAATAAATTAGAGGCATATTTTATGAAATTTTCGTCTTCTGATCCATGTTTTCCTCTCTACAGATGTGAACAGGAAGTGCTGGTGTTTCACTACAAAAGGCATGCATGCAGTGGGACAGTCAGAGATAGTAATTCTCTTGCAGTGTTTGCCTGATGAGAAATGTTTGCCTAAGGATATCTTTAACCATTTTGTGCAGCTTTATCGGGATGCCCTAGCAGGTAGGAATGCTCTCTGTTAAGAATGGTTTGAATAGATGATTGCACCCAGATAATCAGTTAATCACATTTTTGTCATTTTGCTAATGACTATTTTTGTATAAAAGAACATTAAAAGTGAATAAGGATTAAAATTAGTAGGAAAGTGAGGAGTTGTTATTATTATCCAGTGTTACATTAATCTCACCAAATAAAGTGCTGGTAACCTGGAGAACTGCTCCAAAGATCTTCCAGCCTTCCTTTGAGTGCCAGCAGACCAAAGAAGTTTGGACTGTAAAGGCCGTGCATAGACTATTATGGCAATGGAGCAGGAGGACTCTGCCTGTGCCAACTTTCTGTTCAGCAGCCATTGCTGAATGCCTGCTCTGGCTGCTTCTGCTAGGTGTTAGGGTAGGAATCTGAATACAGCTATTGTATCTGATATTAGTTCTGTACTTCATTTAGCAGTATGTGTAGTAGGGTACTCAGCAGAGCTCATGGGTACACTAATGACATTACTTCTAATAATTATTTTTCTTTCAGCTTGAAGTCAGAGTAGCTTTTTTTAAAGATACAAAAGGAAAATGTGGAGAATCCTTCTGGATAATATGTTAAATATCCCCAAACCAGGTGGTTCCGAAATTTGATTCCCACAGTGCACGTGTCTATTTCCACATTATGGAGATAGTATTTATCTTACAAACTAATACAAACACATATGTATGTGTGTGCCCAGAATGAGCCGTAAGGCACTGCAGAAATTATCCCTACGTTTTGAATTTACTATCTCAACTGCAAGATTGCATTATGCAAACCTTTATACTTTTTACATTTGTTATGTAAATGCGCTTCTACTTTTCTCCATTGTTGAACTTTAGAACTCAAAAATCATTGCATAAGGACAAATGCAAGTATTTGGTTCCACAGATTATAAAATAAAGATAGCTTTCCAGAGGTGAAATGGGATCACATTAAGGTTATAGACTGCAAATACATTACAAAGGATTCTGCGTATCGTTTGCAATGCCTTCCCAATATTTTAATAAAATAATGAAAAAGATCTTTGTTTCCTAAAGTGTCTTGGTACAACAAAGGCTAGCTTGTCTGGAGAGGTTGTTAAGCTCAGAAGGTACTATTAGCGCACGTCGTAATGGGATCTTACGTACACTGGAAACAAGTACCTTTCTAAACCTCACTTTACTTGCAGTGCTTTATATTCTAATTATGATGTTATACTGAGGGAGATATATATGAAAAACTGAGTGCATGAGTGTATGCATGTATATTGCAGATATAAATCCAGCTTGGTGTGTATATTGCAATGAATTTCTGTATAATCGCACTACAGAAATACATAATTTATGACTCCTACATAATGTATTTGGAATTCTTTTTTTGGTGCTGTAGTGGTAGTAATTTGATAGCCTACAGTTGCACTGGTACAGAAAGCTGCTTTCTATTGTACAATTCTTAATCAGAAACCAAATTTCACTCTCTAAGAATTCCGCTTAATGTGTAATGTTCTTTTGGTCAGATTTACTCTGTATTATACATCAGACATGCAGTAGAAGCAGATAAGACACCTTGAGTTGCTATGTAATCCCATGTAATACCAAAGTGCACTGAAGTTTTTGTAGAACATAGCACCTTGATAAATTTGCATAGCACGTTGTAAAGCACTCTTCCAGTACCCATCCTTTTTTCTTTCCAAGTCATGTTTCTTTGAGAGGCAGTGTATATTAGGGTACTTTCAACTCTGGCTGTTTTAAGTGTCATTCAACCAGAGACACAAGGATGTGGTGCTGGAGGGGTTTCAGTTTGGTGGTTGTAATCCCTTGGAAGTGGTTAGCAGTTTGCATGCTGTTGGAGATGGAACCATGCTTCAGCAGTTGTTCATTTCAGAGATACTGCACCTCTCCTGGCAATTAGATGATGGGCATTTAGAGTAAACGAGAATTCCCATTCGAAGTCAGAGACTATTTAAAACACTGCTTCACAGTTTCATTGTTCATTATATAACATGTTAGTTTAAATTTATTTTATCGTCAGGAAACTGAAGTTACCTTGATGGATGTTTTTATTTATCTCCTTTAGTAAATGTATTCTTAAAAAGTCATAAACCAAAAAGACACATACAATAAGTTTTTATTGGAATGGAAACAAGAATTACTATTAGCGATGTTGATTTTGTTGCAGAGTGATTTGGGGTTTCTTGTTGGTTTTGTTTTCTGCTGAAAAATACAACGTTCCCTTTTTGTTTATTTAATTAAAGCCCATATCTATAGCATATTATTTTTTCATGACTCATATTTATTTATCAGCTTTTCTTGCTCAAGTTTGAATTCTGCATTCAAGCCTAGAAGCACAGGCTTGTATATGCAGATGTTCCTGCTTTCCTTGGCAGATAACTTGTTTCTTGAGGCTGAGTCCTTTCCTCTGTGCTAAGTATTGCTTTCAGAACATGGTTCTTGCATGTGCAGGTAATGAAGGCAGCCTCCAGACCTGCAGGCAGGGGCACTTAAGTCTGTACACTCAGTGCTTTGCAGTTTGTCCTTCAGATTCATCTCCCGTTTCAGGATGGATAAGTTGTCAGGCTGCTGCAGCACCAACCTTAGTTTTGCTACTGGAAGTCCTCAACCTCAAGCTATGGTCTGGTATTAGGACTTTATAATAGTAAAACAACAGAGAGGTTTTGAAGGAAAAATGGCATTTTTCACTCTAGGCTGTATGCATGTGAGTTATAGATTGTAAAGCTCTTAATTAAGGCAGCTATTAATTGCTGTTCAGTTTCCATCACTTTATTTTTCCTCTGGCCGCTCTGTCATCAAACTCCCCGCTGTGCTGTTTTTCTTGTTTGGAAATGGGAAGATAATGGTTTCTGTTGTGGTTGTAGTAGCTGTACTGTTGTAGTAGTAATCTCATGATTATCCTTGTCTGTTGGCTATAAGCCTGGCAGGAGGTCTAGTGAATGGAAAAATGAGAACTTCTGTCCCTCTGAATGGGTACTTTGAAGCAGTTGCATGTGTCAATATAGAGCTGCCAGATAGCCCTAGTGCATTAGCTCTTTGATGGAATACAATAAATGCTACTGTTACTTCTGTAGTGAAAATGCAAATCTGGCAACTGCTTGAAATAGCTTTGTGATTGCTCTGGGTTTGGGGATATTCAGGGTCAAGATGGATCCATCCCAGTCAGTCTTGTGTGTATTTTACCCAGCCTGATTTTAATTAAGGTGGTAGCTAATATAGAGTAGATGAATGAATAAGCCCATGTAGATGTTCTGAACAGAGAACAGATTAACTGTGTGAATAATGTACCCCTACAAGTGTAATGTGGAAAATCAAACATTGTATAAGGTGTGATAGTGATTGATTGGAAGACTGCTGCAGAGTAGTCTGAGGAAGTTCTGGATGCTGGTAAGTGTACTCACAGTGATAGTAAGTGAAGCATTATGTCCCTTGCCAGTACAAGTAACTTGCTGATGTGTTTCAATAAAAAGATGCTGAGTATGGTCAGAATGTTGAAAAAACCCATGAAACTCAACATTCAGTGTTGGCATCTACTACAGGTGTGTTGTGCCATCAAGCTGTGGCATGGTTTAGTGGGACGTGTCCCTGCCCATGGCAGCGGGGTTGGAACTGGATGATCTTAAGGTCCTTTCCAACCCTATCTGTTCTATGATTCTAAGTTGCATTCATGGTCTTGTCTCTTCTGTATCTCTCTGTGGCTCTTGGTATGGTAGTGACAGGGTTTGTCTTGCTTTTTGTGGTCATTTGCTATTGAGGAAAATCCATCTGGCAGGATTGTTCCCAGGTGAATATTGCTTTGCATCTCTTGCTACAGAACTGAGACACTTGGATTTTCAGGATGCTGGCATGGGGTTTGGTACTTGGCAGTTCTTGGTTGTTACTGATGACAATGGAATGACGCCATACAGATGCCCAAACTACATTTGATGTCTTCCCTGAGACTGGATGCTTTTTGATCTGGGATTAATGAAAAGATATGAAGCATGTATAAAGGATTTATGCTTACTGGTTTTGATAAATGCACCTAACTGGCTTCACTATATACTGAGGGCAATAAACAAATGCAGGAATCTTTGTTTTCTTTATCTTTCCTGGTATAAGCTATTTTATTTGAGTCTAGAGGGGATTGCTAGACTGATATGCAAAGTATATTGTTCATTAGAGCAAGATACTTAGGTGAAGAATTTGAAACAGTGTGGATCATAACTGAAGAGAAAGTCGCATCGGTGGATAAAAGCATGGGATTTTTTAAAGGACATCATAGAGCTGCTTAGGATTTAAAGTCAAGGGTAACCCAGCATAATTGAGAAGAGAGTAAGTACTGACCTCCTGCAGAGCCGCTTTAGATGCATCACCCACACTTCAGGCGCTTCTAAATAATGTCAGTTGTCTGATGTCAGGTTCTGGAACTTAATACTTTCTGTTCACCTGGAGATTGTTTGGAAAGACGTAGTGGTATTTTGTAAATTACATGCTTTTGAGAGTTATAGCTTTATTTGAAAGCTTTTCTGAGAGCCACACTTCCTCTGAGCTTCTGAAACACAGTTCTCTGCTTTAAATGTGTAACAGTGCTGTGGGCTGGGGCTGACCGTGTCAGGCTGGTAATAGCAACTTATCAGTGGGGCCCTGACCTGGAACCACCTTCAGAGACATGGCAGGAAAGGCTGACAGGCGCTGATCAGTGCAGAAATGTTTGTGAGACAAGCTGAAAGCCCAAAGAGGCTTTTTTGGCTGGAGTTTGCTGGTTGAAAAAGCACTAGAGAGGTGTGTCAGAAAAGGCTTGATTCTTCTCATGCTGTCCACACAGCAGGCTCTTGCATGCTCTTATAAACAATGAATTGCAGCACATCTACCTAATCCCAGTGGTTTGTCCTTTTAATAGTGGCAACCTATTGGAGTTTGCACTGCAATAGCTGCATGTGTCAAAAGGAGTAACTTACAGTGAATGCTGTGGTTTATGGTAGCACCGTGCTGAAAAGCTGAGTTGCAGATTCCACTCTGAGGGGGGTTTTCATGTTTCTGTTGGATGAAAAAAATCCTGTTAAGGCATCCCAAGCCTGGAGCCTTGAAGCTCCATCTCCTGAACGGAAAACATCAGTAGTCGGCCCCTTCTGCTGCAGCACTTGGCATCAGTCACAAGTGGAAATGTCTGAGTGCTTTGTCATCCCAGTGGGCAGTATCACACGTCTCAGAGCTGTATGGCATTGTACAGCTTCACTTTGCCTAGCCTCTTTCACATAGAAAACGCCTCAGAAAAGGATGCAGAGTTCAATTCAGCTTAGTAGTTTGTATGCTTCAAATGTTTTAAGGTTAGAAAGAATGATTATGGTCATGTTGTTGGAAGTGAGAACCTCACCAAGTAATTTTACTATCAGGCCCTGTAACTTCTATTTGGGTAAGAACAGATGGGAAGAGGAAAAGGAAGTTATAAATGAAGAAGAGGAGATTAGTGAGGGTAGGTGGGAACTGCAAAAGCAAACGAGTGGTGCTGAGATAGAGAAGTGCCAGCAGCTATTTTAGATACGTGAAAATCTTTTCCATGAACACTAATTGATACACTGGTTTGCACTCACCAGCACAATGCCTGAGTTGGTGCATTAGCAGCGTATTCACTGAGCAAGAGATAGTGTCATAGCACAGGCTGACAGGGAAAGGCATTTGCACATGGACAGGATCAATGCTTTTCAGCAGCTGACAGCATTTGATGTCTCTCTATTAATCATGTTAGTCCTTCTATTTGACCAGTAGCTACTTTTCATCAAGTAGGGTCATCTGAGCAGCCACTCTAAGGGTTCTGGAATATGATCTGGGTTGATGGTGGCAGCTGTATGTGTGTATCTGTAAAATGACAAATCAGCTTCACAGGACAGTGGCAATGTACAAATGAGCTGCACCCTGCCATGGAGTGCCTGGGCTGCTGAAGCAACCTTGTCACAGAGAACTTGAGAGCTCAGTTTATGCAACACCTTTTGGGTACAAACCAAAAAAAATCCACTAAGGTGCCCACACATTTGGATAGCAGGGAAAGCCCTGAGCTTATTTGTTAGCTGGAGTATAAAAGGACCCTTTTGCTTAAAGACCTGTTGGTAGCTATATTTAAAGCTGGAGGTCCCAAGGTCACGTGAAGGAGGTAATAGTGGTGGTTGTGCCAAGGTGGTGTGTTTAGAGGGGGATGCAAAGTAGCATGGCTACATCTCCATGACAGCAGGTCAGGAGTAACTGTATTATTGTCATGCTGGTGCTGGCTTTGTGGAGAGATGCTGTCATTTGAGACTTTCACAGGGGTTTGATAAGGGCGGATCTGAAAGGACTCATCAGTTATCCTTTCTTTTGCTGGCCAAAACTGTACCTCATGTGTTTATTTTTCTTGCATTTTTAAATACTCGTGTATGATCTTTAGGCTGTTTTGCAGCAAAAATAAAGAAGGCTTAACTTGAATACCATACTTTTATTACTGAGGATGTCAGAGTTGGACTTTTCGTGACTCACGTTTTTATGTACTTAAAACCTAGTGTGCCTGTGTATGCCTTTGTGTAAAAAGGAGAAACCCTTCAGTTACGGTCCAGTTGATGTGCATGTTGGAGCCTGCCTTAAGTTCAAATACAAACAGTCCATTATAGAATCATAGAATAGTTAGAGTTGGAAAGGACCTTAAGATCATCTAGTTCTAGCCCCCAGCCTTTGGTGGCCTGGTCTGGTGGGAGGTGTCCCTGCCCATGGCAATGTCCAACCTGGCCTTAAACACTGCCAGCAATGGAGCATTCACAAATTCCCTGGGCAACCCATTCCACTTCCTCACCACCCTTACAGTGAAGAATTTCGTCCTCAGATCCAATATGAACTTCCCCTGTTTAAGTTTGAACCTGCTACCCTTTGGCCTATCACCACAGTCCCTCAGGAAGAGTCCCTCCTCAGCATCCCTATAGGCCCCCTTCAGATACTGAAAGACTGCTATGAGGTCTCCATGCAGCCTTCTCTTCTAGAGGCTGAACAGACCCAACTTTCTCATCTTATCTCCGTACAGGAGGTGGTCCAGCCCCCTGATTATCCTTGTGGCCCTCCTTTGGACTTGTTCCAACAGTTCCATGTCCTTTTTATGTTGAGGACACCAGAACGGCACACAAAACTCCAAGTGATGTCTCACAAGAGCAGAGTAGAGGGGCAGGATCACCTCCCTCAACCTGCTGGTCACACTCCTTTTGATGCAGCCCAGG
>JASSUY010040274.1:0-42375 GCA_032466535.1 Forpus xanthops | reverse complement strand
ATCTCAACCTGTGGGAGTTGCATTCTTTTGATTCTCCTTCTCATTTCCCCGGGACTGGGGAAGAAAGAGGGGGGGGGTGCGCAGAACTGTTTGAGGGGCCTCAAACTACGACACTAACACTACTGTGCAGCTCTTCAGTTCTGTAGTACTAGATGGTGTAACTCTGATGCCAAAGCCCGGTTTCTCTGGGGACCTTGAGAACTGGAAGCAAGTTAATGTGTTGTCTCTACCAGACAAATTTAATTATAATAATTTTTCCGTAAGGTACAGTCTTGCTTATAGATGCTAGTATTTTTTTATGAGCCGTCAACCCTGATCAAATCAGTTCATCACATGGATGAACATCTGGCCAAAACCAGGAGGCAGACAGTTGGGAAAAACTTAGGCTAGGGATATAAAATGTTCAGGGTAGTAAGGAGGAGGTCGGGGGGGGGAAATGGAAGAAAAGCCGTATCAGATTTAGCATTATTCAGTAAAATGTCAGATGAAAATAGGCTGAGAAAGTTGGGTCTGTTCAGCCTGGAGAAGAGAAGTCTGCGTGGAGACCTCATAGCAGCCTTTCCAGTATCTGAAAGGGACCTATAGAGATGCTGGGGAGGGACTCTTCGTTAGGGGATGTACTGAGAGGGCAAGGGGTAACGGGTTCAAACTTAAACAGGGGAAATTTAGATTGGATCTGAAGAAGAAATTCTTTCCTGTAAGGGTGGTGAGGCACTGGAATGGGTTGCCCAGGGAAGTTGTGAATGTTCTGTCTCTGCTGATGTTCAATGCCGGGTTGGGCATAGCCTTGAGTGACATGGTTTAGTGGGAGATGTCCCTGCCCCCGGCAGGGGAGTTGGAACTAGATGATCTTAAGGTCCTTTCTAACCCTAACTATTCTATGATATTCATTGTAGGTAGAAACAAAATGTTGCATGTGGAAGAAGTGGTCCTATGTTGTCATACAGAATGAGAGGCTTTGAGCAGGCTATTAACACTAAGGAATAAGACCATGCAGTTCCATGATAACATCACCTTGCTGCTAGGCAGCCGATCAAAAAGCATATGAAATACCAAGAATTATTAGAAAAGAAATAGAGAACAAACCAGGATGTAATTATGACAATGCATAAATTACATGGCTCACCCACAACTTAAGTATCCTGTGCAGCTCTTGTCCTGTCATCTCAAAATAGATATATTAAAGCTGGAAAACTTTCAGAAAAGAGCAGTGGGGTTATGGAGTTGATTCTCTGTAAGACACAATTAAGTAGACTGGAGCTCTTCAAGAAAGAATCTGGGAATGAATAAATCACTCAGAAGTGCAGAGAGGGCAGGCGGAGGTGAAGAATAACATGAATTAGGGATTGTCAATTGAGCCTAGCAGGAGCCAGGTTGAAAATAAACTAGAGGAAGCAGTTTTTCATGTACTGGGTAGTAAAGGCTGCCAAAAGACCCTGAGGGTGCACGAAGTTGATGGTGCCTGGAGCACAATGAATACATAGTTGGAAAAGTACATTTCATGCTGATACACAGACAAATTGCAGCATAACAAACCAAATTAGAGTATGAAGGCAGAGGGAAGTATTGTTTATGCTTGATCACATTTTTTTTCCTTTTGTTTTTTGTTGTACTGTGTGACGTGGTCACTTGTAGAGCCGGAATACAGGACTATGCTGAAATGATAAACTGACATCAGTATAACTTTGTCCCAGTCCTCCAAGGTGAAAAATAAAGTCTCTGAAAGAAATGAGTATCATGCCTTTTCAGGTGAATCCTAAAAGACCATTCTCCAATACTTTTATCTTTAAATCCCCGATTTTTTCATTACAGGTAAGCAAACTTTTGCAAATTTCTGGTAGTCGTGGGAATTTTCAGAAATGTCTTCTAATATGAAAATATAGGGCCATAAGCCTATACAAATGCCCCATTGAAATGCAGCAAACTATAAATATTCCTGAAGCATTAAATAATATACACCTAAACAAAAGCATTTCTTAGCTGTAGAATTTTTTTTCCCCTTGCAAGAAAACTTATTTCTCAATAGAACTTAAGTGCCTTGAAACCCTTATTCAAAGAGATTTCTTAGTTAGGCTAAAGACTCCTTTATAAAATATAATATGTGAATTGTAAAACTGTTAGTTGGAGGAATTGTTCTTTGGATAGAAGTTCTGTATTAGCAGTTTGATAACTGTGATTCCATAGCACTAATATTCAAAGGACTTTTATAAAAGAGGATGTTCTATAAAAGCAAAACTGTTCTTTATGAAAGCTTTTTTTTTCCATATACAGATAGCTATTTGGAAGAAGTTACTACTCTCCTTCACTGCGCAGCCAGATTTGGATTAAAGAACCTTGCAACATTTCCACTCAATTCTCCTGAGCCCCCAAAGGCTTACAAAATAACCAACAAATATGGAGAGGATCCAGCAACTATCACTGAGAAGCACAGGCACAGGGAACTAAGAAAATTAATCAGAGAATTGTCAGTAAGCCCGTGTGCTTTTTTGTGTCATTTATAACCAGGGTAGTGTGATGTACTGCTGAGATTCCATAGTATGACCTCTTGTAAAGCCTAAGAGGTTGCAGTCCTTCTGTCTGAAAATATTATTGTACTTGTCTTGTCTCAAAAAGGGTTCCAGATGGGATACAGCCACTTTCTTGATTCAGTGTCATAATGGAGCTTTGCATTGCTTAAGTGTTGGGTATGTAATAGAAGGAGAACAGCAAATCGTAAGTACCACATGATCTGGCTAGATCGGTTTTTTCAGCATGCAAGCAATGGTTATATTGTAATTGGTCTAGCCCAACTGTCTAGGGTAGAAGTCAACAATTTCTCTAAAAGTCACTTTAAAAGTGATTTTGAACTCTCTTAGTATTGCCACTCTTCAGCATTCAGCAAAGAGTGCTTATCTGCTTCATTGTACAGGAAGGCTGAATTGTAGCACCCTTTGTTAGATGGAGGAAATCTTTCCTCAGCTAGGTATGCAGGAGTCATTTTAGGCAATAGTTGGCTTTTCACATGAAATACAATAATAGAATAAAGGTCTGTGCGTAATTTTAGCATGCAAACTATTGCTAATAAAACCTAACTGAATTGGCAGTATAAAAAGCAATATACTGTAGTAACATTTGACAGCTTTAACCCGTTTTAAGTCTTTATTGTGATAACTCTAATATGAGCAGTGATGATAATTCTTGCCCCTGGGGTTTTAAAGCCTAGAGAATAGATCAGGTAAATCATATATTGAAAGAAAGACAGGGTATGAACATTGGCATAAGTAAGCTGATGTTGTAAGCAGCTTTGCTGGTGATGTGGGTTTTTTTAAACTATTTTTGGTAGCAAACTCAATGTTCACAGATGAATGGTTATAGACATGTAAGAGCAAAAAAATACAAGGAGTGAGAGAATCAGAAGTTTCACTTTTCTGTTTGCCAGTCGCCTTGATGTAACCATAGATAGACATAACACCAAAGATGGCATTTGAAGAAATAAAAGATTTTTAGATTGTCCAGGGAGAATGCTTTGTATGACTAAGGAGGAAAATGCAGAAACCTAAGAGTAATTTAATATAGTAGAAGATATCATAAAGAGTGGAAACACTGGCTGACTGAGGTTAGTTGTTAAAATTCTAGAGCAAGGACATGGGGATTGATCCAAGTTTTTTGTTTGATGCAGCTGGTGTCTAAGGTAAAGGTGAAGGATAGGCATGGGGAAAACTGAAGAAAGGGTTACTGTGATCAGTGTTGAACCATGAAGATGGCTTTAGCAGTGTTTTATGAGCAGATTTGGGGGCGGTTTCAGTAAGTTTGAGGGGAATAAAATTGCAGACCCTAAAGCCTGAAAGTAGTAAGGCATTTTTGGTGGTCATGGTGTTGAATGAGAATAAACTATTTATCTTTTTGTTGTTGAATAGCTATGGATACATGCTCTAAAGGCACTGAGGGTGGAGAATATCTGCAAAGCAGACATTTCTCCTTTTCTAACACTGTTAAAGACAGCTCATACCTAGTTGAGGATGTGGTCTGTTGTGTTTTCTGAAGTGACAGAATACAGCCTTGCATTTTCTGGATAATGAATCTGAAGAGATCTCAAAAGCACTGCAAAGTTTTTTCTATCGGTGGAGTGCAAAGGGATGTTGTACAGAGGTGATACTTTTATCTCGGTTTTTGATACTGTAGTTGAGATGAAGAAAATATGATCCTCTCTACTATCCAGTGTAAAGCTGTTCACAAAGCCATAGTTGTCTCATAGTCATCCTTGCACTGGTCTGAGAGTTCCTGCTAGTAGCAGTCTGTAGACTCCAGAGCTTGGAGTTTGCCAGTTTGTCTTGAAGAGAATGGAACTGTTTCCCAACATCCCTACCTGTGGATCTGGGTTGACGCTGTCTTTGTATGGTCAGCTACCCCTGGTACATGCTATGTGTGAAGGATTGGTAAGATTAGGCAGAACATGAATAAGGTGGTACTTAACTCTTAGTGAGATACCTAGATTTCTTTTTGAAGATGGTCATGAATCTGAGTTGAGCATAGAAATGGAGTTTCCATGCTTAATTTTCATGTTTAGTGATAATGTTGGTTCTGTAGAATATTTCTTTTTTTATGCTAGTATTGTAGAAACTCACCCTCCTGCACTTCAGACATATCTTTGTTGTGTACCCCACAGGGTTTGGAGGCTTCCAAAACTGGGCAATTTTCTTTTTATGCTTAGAAACTCACTCATATTCAATGTTGGAAATGCACTTATATTCAACCTTATGCTTTAGTTTGGGGCATCTGTAAGCATACATGGTACAGGCAGACTACAGGTGTTGTACTTTAAGAGATTGCATTGCACTCTATGGTCTTTCTAGATTTTGGTAGACTTTGTGAGTGATGGAAGGCAGTGTTTGTGAGGGTGATATGCTTCACTAAAAAGTATGTAAAGTTTGTGCATAATTCTGATTAGTTTTTCTTTTTTAGTAGGATTATTTATCATAAAATTATCAATCCAAAACATGGATTTATAATGATAACTGACTTTATACAGTATAATTTTTCACTAAAAGGGTTCCTTCGTGCTACATATCTGCTATTGTTTACATGTAAACAGTTAAATTCAGTGCTAGTAAAAGGGAGAGCTGTTACCAAGCAGATAACTTTACTACCATCATAAGAGTGTCTAGTCTGATTTGGACATGCTGTGGTACTACCTATTTTCAGTTGATTCCAATGACATGGCTTTCTAATGCAACACAAGTAAAAATTGGAGCATTCTTCAATTTTGCTAAATGTGTAATACAGTATTTTAGAAATGTTAGCTCCAGCCGATGGAAGAAAAATGTCTTATTTGTGTCTGTAATAGTGCACTTAACAAGAACACTTACTGTACTTCTGTAATTGGTGGGAATGTGGAAAAGAAATATTTGTGTTGCTCTGAGCCAAGCAGAATTTAGTCTGTGTTCCAGGAACTTCCCGTTACAGCTGGAGTATTGAAATTGCTCATTGCTACAATACACGTACTTTTGTACTTGGCATACCTCTCACTGTTTTAAAAATGTTACCTGTGTTTTGCCATTGCTTTAAGGAATAACTCAAAAATATATACTGTACTTCATCTCTTCTGCCTTAAGGAGCAATAGTTCCAGAAAAATAACTGTATAAAAGCATACATTCAGTTTGTTGACAATCTTGGAAAGTATTTTTTGTTTGACTTTGTGCTGGAGAATCCTTGGATGAATAAGAATTCCCTGAGATGGTGTAAGAGAGAGAGGAGAGAGAACAGCAGAAGTGCCACCACCGCAAAGCTACCTTTGAGCCCAGGGCTTTGCTGCACAGCCCTGTTTGTGGCTAGTGAGCACATTAGTGCTCAGGGCTCCCTGGTGATGCAGCTCTGCACCTCCCATGTCCTGTGAGCTTACTGAAAAGGTGCCTTGATTGACAAAAGTAAACTGTAGGAGCTGGTTAACTTGCACACTGGGTCATCTCTATGGCACAAGTTCCCTGTCCTTGCTTAAAGAGAAACCCTCTCTTTCTGTAACTAGACACAGCGTTGATGTTTGGAGCCACAGTAGGCAGATCTCGAGTGCCTGGCAAGCATGCTGGTTGATGATCTCCTGATTTGTGTCAAAACAGAGCACAGGGGAAGAAGGATTGCTTAGCATGTGGCAGGCTTCTGTTGAAACAGCTGTATGAATGGAGGGGAAGAGATTTTTCCCTTCTAGTACCAGTGTTACATGCAGAGACATTAAATGCTAAACACCATAGTTTTTAAGAGCCTGTATAGTGTACGTCCATGAGTGGTAGCATTTGCCATCTCTGTCAGAAATGCTGCATATCAAATGCTCCTTGAAAATGTCTCTTTGCTTCCGAGGGAACACTCTAAGACTTTAACATAAATGGTTCAAGGTATTAAATGGATGGAGGTGTCCCTTGGAGTCTTTACTGGGGTTATGATAAAGCCCAGTCTAAAATGTGGCAGCAGTTTACTAAGAAATTATTTCTTGAATTTTAGCACAAACCACCTGAATGGACATTCATTTCCAATTTCTACATGTTTCGTTACAGTCAAAATGAAATAATTTCCTCTTTATTATTAGAGGGATATTGTTTAACATTCTGCAATAACATCCTCAGTTGTTAGTCTTGTGATTTTGTTCCTCTATACAACTGAGTACTTGAATATTTTCCATAATTGCTTTTAGGTTGAATTGCTTGAATCAGGTGTGTGAATTTAAAATGAGTGAGAGACATTCAGTAGGAATATTGGCAGGAATCCTTGTCTCAGAGTATCTGAACCCATCTGAAGGGGCGATGATGAGCCTTTTGAGCTTAGCTGATCCAGCTGATGGCTCAAGTGCCAGTAAGAAGGACTGGAATACTTTTGGTTTCCAATTGCCACAGGCTCAAAACATCTGCAGTCCGCTGTTAGAGTACCCATGACAGGCCATACATTGTTAAGCCATGGTAGTGTGCCTGGATATCTGGACCCTATTTCAGATGTTTGTGTTTCGCATATTCACTGTCACTGAAAACTGCTTTGACTCTAGTTTGTTGTTCTTGCTGTCAGCTGTGGTCTTCTAAATCTACATAAAAGTTCTGCTACCAGTAAATAAAGAAGGCACTTAAATGAAGTTCTTATCTAGCCCGCAAAGCAAGGCTTTGAAAAATAGAAGAGAGAAAATTTCTAAGCATTAGGTGACTAAGGACAGGAGTATGTTCAATTTGTGACTTAATCATTTAAAACTGGAGGTCACATTGATAGCTGGTTTTGGCATTTATGCTTTGGTATGGGTGTATTTTTTTTGTTCCAGCACTTTGGGTTGCTAATTTCTCCCTTCTCTTACTGAGAACTGTGCTGCTGAATGTGTCATAGTCAGGAAGATTACCACTTGTAGTATACATCACAGTTCCTAAAAAAATACAACTCAGAAAGTGTTTTATTAGTTGTTTAATGCAAGTAACTTCCAATTGTTGACTTTGGCCTTTAAAGCTGATTCCTATGGGTGATATAAATATAAATATTATTTAAATATAAAAGCTGAAACAGTCATTTCATGTTGCAAACACACAGTTGAGACAGCACAAATTCATTTTTATATATGAAATGCTTTCTAATATTCCAGAGTTGGTTGGCTGAAATCTAAGGCAGAAAATGGAAGTTAATTGAGATTTTTTTTTTTAACCTGCCCAAGATCTGTGGCCAGGTCTGTGACAATCCATGGCAGAATAGTGGACTGGGGGAAGAATATTCTTCCTCTGCCACCAGCAAATCTCTGCCTGGGTTTCTTGTTTAATATAATTTTCTGTCTGCCTGCTTCAGACATCCCTTAGGCAGCTGTTGAAAATATGTGTTTAATTCTGTGCATATAAGTTGCTTTAGAATTCAGAGGCAGTGCCCTGGATAGGCTTTTTATAAGAAGCTTGAGCTTTTTTCAACAAGGGAGAGTTACATCAATTCCTTTCTATCTCTGTTGAGATACATCCTGCAATGTCATTCATCAATGTACAGCTCTTGCGTTTCCATCTCTTATTTTGAACTGAATGGTTGAACCAGAATACAGAATTCCTTCAGGTATCTTCATCTTGGTGAAACAGAAAACAATCTACAAGACCAGTGTATTGTGGAAATTGAGTGTATTTTTTTCCCCTCAGTCATGTTATGCAAAAAGAATCTTACCTGGCTCTGTAGCTCCTATCACCAAGTAATAATAAATCTTTACACAGCAGGAATCCCAAGAATTCTCTTTATTTGCTAGGGAGCTCCAGAAGCTCATCAGGAATTATCTTTTTTGAACACATAAGTATGATTCTTATGTTTCTATTTAGCTTTATCTTTCTGTAAAAGGCTATATATGGTAGAGCTCTTAAAAAATAAACTATTAAATTTTTAAATCTGATTGCAATATCTTCTCGAGCAATTATTTTTCTGCTGGGGAAGGACCACATGTAGAAAGATGGAGTGGATATATATTAAAGAATCTTAAGTGAAATTAACTTGATTGCTATCAATATTCATTTAATTACTTTAAATGATACCATAGTATTGCACTGGCCCATAGCTCATTACTTTCAAATAGCTGGAGGAGTGTGTGAAACAGAAGCGGATTAGTCTGGTTTCTGAAATTCATGCTAATCCACTCATGATTCCTTGGTGAAGTCTGACTGGATTTATTCTTGTCTTGTACTTTAATGTTCAGAAGTATTGGTTACACATCCTTTGCTACACCACAAATTACTCTTAGTCATTTCTAGTGTATCTCTTTGATACTTTCTTAGTGATTGGGTACTCACAAATTAAATTCTTAAACTTCCTGTGGAATTGGAGCTAAGTCCTGTGAGCTTCTGCCAGCTGTTATGCAAATGTTAAACTATGATTTCCATCAGATACTTAGTTCTCTTTCTTTTCCAGAATTGGTTGTGGAGAGACATTCTGTTACCAGTGCTTGCGGTCTTGTGTTTAAGATTTGTTTTGGGGAGTTTGTTATTTCTACTGGTTTGTTATTTCTGCTGGGTGATATTTCACTCTTTTTCACACATTCGGAGGGACATGCTCTCTGTAATAATAACTTGCTGGCATATACTGCCTTTTGAGGTTAGACAATTTATGTTTTAGTTAAGAGATAAGGTATAGTCTGAGCTTGTATTTAAGGAGAAAAGGCTAGATTTCTCATTTTTAAAAAATCACAGTCATTACACTAAACACATTTTTAAAGTTTCTCTGTAGGCTTTTATTCAGGCTAGTACCTTGTACCTTAACTGTGATTAAATCTTGTCATAACTATGCAGCTGAGTATAACCTTGCAAAAAAGAATGATAAATGGAACTGCAGATTTGGAAACCTTCTCTATGAGATGCCTATTGAAATTTACGTGTAATTTAAATGAACTAGGATTTTTTTTCCAAAGAATTATCTAGTATTTTGTCTCATCTTTTGATATTCTATAACTGTAGTCAGTTATTTGCAATTCAGCATTTCAAAACTCTTTTGCAGTTTTTAAAGGAAACTTAAATGCTAATGAAATTTCAGGCTAATGCTTGTGAATTAGAAACAGGATAAATTATAAAGGGTTCTGTGATAATACCTCTGTTAAATGTTTCTAGGATTGAAAAACCAAGGAGTTTCCAGAGGTTCTTTTGTCTGTTTTGTTGGCAGGGCAATATCAGCAGAGATACTTAGCTAAGGGACTTTTTCGGAAGGTGGGATAGGGATTGTCCAGGTTTTCAGAAGTAATTTTTAGGCTGAAAATCTGTATCATTCATCTGCATCGATAGGCTCTGAATTTGAACATATGAAAAATACTTGACTATGCTGTTTATGTTAATGGAAATGCAAATAAAATACTTCACTGAAGAGAAAGTAAAAGCGACCCTGTTATGTTGTTATAGACATCAGTGGCATGCCTATGTCAAATCTGGCCTCTGCATTCGGGTAGATAAGGCCTTTACGCTAGCCTGAGAAGGTGTTAGAAGGTATATGGTTAAAGATAAGTAGAATAATGACTGTTTTTAAAGTAAATGAGCTGCTTCTGCTTTACCTCTTTCATGATGAATGATCAAATTTGACATGAAATATTCTGTATAAGAAGTAATTCCTCTATTCAGCTGGTTAAGACACCAGTGAAGCTAGAAGCATAGGAAGGATTTAACAGGCTAGAGATGTTTGCAGATGTTGAGTACTACGAGTACTGTTCATGTGCTGTTTACATCATGAGGGCATTAATCCTCTGCACAAGTTACCAGTTACATGAGGTTAACAGAGAAGCTATCCCATAGTTGTCAATTAAAAAAAAAAAATCCTTGCGCCTTTCCATCAGTTTTTCTGCACTTTCTGTTCCATCAACTGTATTATTAGGTGAGAAAGTTGCCTTTTTATTTCATCTCCCTCAAATACAGACATCTCAGAAGCTCTTCCAATGCAAAAGGTGAAATGATCTAAAATCATCTGCTAGCTCCAGGTTTACTACAGAAGGAGAGATTCCTGGGGCATTCCAGTGGAAAGCCTAGAAGCAAATTTGGGGTCTTGCCTCTGTCAGTGGAAGCAATTTGAAGATATATGTATAACTGTAAAAAAGCAGGTTTATTTTGATACAGTATATGTTCTCAGACTTTCTGGAGTATGCCTTTTGGCTGCCTCCCAGTGATCTGGAAGGAATCAAATATCTGGCGTATCTTGCAAGTTGTTGAGCACAAAGAAAGATAGGATATCAACAACACCTTTCTCCAGTCTCTCAGAAGGGAAAAAAACAGAAAAAAAAAAAAAAAAAAAAAAAAAAAAAAAAAAAAAAAAAGCCACACAAAAAAACCACAGAACAAAACTGTAATAAGGGGTTTTCAGCTTCTTAGGAGAAAATGAAGGAAAATTAAGAGGGGAAAGGAGCTGTTATTGTGGTTAAGTATCATCTGTGAGCCAAAACCACCTACCTTTTGAATGACATTGTGAGGTCTGAAGGGAGTTTTTGATCTCAAAGCCCTAAGAAAAAGAAAGTGGAGAAGGAAGAATTCATGAGTAAAGTTAGGTAAGAGGCTTGCCATGTCCTTAAAAACCTGAAGGTTCAGAGTTCTACACAGACCTTATAGTGACTTACCAGACTTTCCTACAGCTGTAATTTATTGCTTAATTAGAAAAATTGTCTTTAGGCTCTACCACAGTAGAATGACCATTAGGGAAAGGCATTTCTCAAAGCTACCAAGCCCATTGTATGGAAATTGCTTAAGAAAATCCATTTCTGCAGTGCAAAGTGTTAGCACTATTTAACATAGCCAAGCGCAGACTCAATTTATAATGCTGTCTGAGGACCCTGCGCAGAAAGCACACTCTATTTTGCCTTCTACTCTTCCCACCTCCACATACTGTTTTACAGTTTATGATTCAGTATTTCATCGCCAGAACCATAGGGTGTCTAGCAATAATTATTTCCTTCTGCTTGATACAAACTTAAAAATGGTTTTTGAGTTCCCACACAGTACCAAACTCAGAAGAACATGCAGCAATTGACATACATATGTTCATTTTCATGAAGAAAGCCAGTATGTTAATAGCCTGCTTTATAATGCATGTTTAATAGCCATCCCAATCGCTAGAATTGAAATTGTATGCTGTGTCTGTAACAGATACAGGCAGTCTTCCTCAACCTTATGATCTACTTGCCTAAATCTTCATATGGCTGGTAACAGAAGTGTATGTTTGTCAGAGGTTGGAAGTTATTCTTAGGCAGAAGTTGTTAATGGTTCTCTACAGCTCTTACTGTGAGTGTGCTAACTTGATCTTAGCACTCTGATGATGCCAGTCGCATGCTGACTTGCTTTTACATGCTCCTGAGCAGGTTGTTTTGCTGCATCTCTATAGTCTTCGGGTGACCTGGAAGACATCCTTGAAATATTAGAGAATTCCTTAAGACCTGCAGTTGGCCACTTATGGCCTTCTGAATTTCATCTGAGTTTACCTGCTGTTAATAAATAACCACTGCCTGAGAACCACAAGAATTAAAATAGGCAGGAAAGTCTACCGTATGGAAGACACTATAAAGACTACCTAGGAAAACACAGTGTCTTTACCAGGTATGGAAGGAATATAAGTGTGATTCTTAATTGGATCAATTAAACCATCAAAGATAGTTTTAAATGAGATATAATTTTTAATAATGCTGTCAGTTGATAGCATATAGCATCTTACATAAATGGATCAAAGGATTCAAGAGAAGTTCCCATGGAGATGTCATATGACTCAATGTGCTTTCCAAATTAAAGTCTTGTGTTGGAAAAAGAAAAGAGGTTAAAGGTGACAAAATCTAGTACTAGTATATAGATCTGCATAAAATTCTGGCCAGCTTGTCCTAGGGGCACCTGTCACTGACAACACAATCAATGAAGTTATAACTGTAAAGTCTGGTGATTTTTATAGATTTCTTTGTTCCTCTCTTCATAAAGGCAAGCAAGATAGACCTAGGTGCAGGCCTGAGCTAATCATGCATGAGCAGAAAAGGGAAAAAAAAACCACCTCCTTCTGGAAAATACAAAATAGATATCTAATTTCAGAAATGTGAAGGCAATCATATCTGAGCTCAGTAGTGAGAACAATTCACCTCCTTTCTTCCAGATTATTAAAGAGTAGTTTCCTAAATTTATTTTGTTCATATTAAATGCACTCATGTAATGCAAAGAGAGAGATGATACTTCTTACTAGTTTTTTAGTAAATGCCAAAGAAATGAGTGTGCGTATGCCGTGCATTGGGACTGCATTGTGTTATGTTGTGGCTCATAAATATAATGTGCTTAGTTAAAGTTTGGTCACTCAGTAAAACAGGCTTCTGTCAGACCCTTGGCTGTGAGTCATTACTGAAGAACAATAATGTACAGTGCCAGCATATTGTTCAGGCAGCACATAATTAGGAGGAGTAGTTAAAAGACTTACTGGAGTTCAGAACTTCCAGAATGGTAGTAAACAACTGGGTGTTTCACAGTGATTCACTTTATTTGCAAGCAGTTGGTGCCAGTAAACACAGTAGATGGTAGAAGTGTGTGAGCAGAGGCTTTAAGCAACCTTGAAAAAAATGCAGAGCTGGTGGGCTACTGTTGGACATTTCACAGAGCAGAAATGTACCCAGGGCTTAAATGAACAAAACCATAATTCATAAAAGCTGAAGTTTTAACTACTTATCACAGCAGAGTTGAAAAAAGTGATTTGGAACAGAAAAAAGATAGAGGGATTTGCACCTACTTGGAAATGAGAATTTGTTCTTAGTGGGTTATTTGAATCTGGCTTTTTCCACAAGAAACTGAAGATCAACAAAGGTGAAAACATAAATTGGTTAAGGTATGCTGATCTAAGTAGAGACACAGAAACTAAAAATGATCACAAAAATGTCTGGAATTCAGAGGTACTGTGACTATGATCATCAAACCAGGTTATACTGTGGTACGCTGATCTCATAAACATATTGTCAAAATTTGGTGTTTGTGGGGTATGTACCAAGGCCACTAGCAAAAAATAAATGTCATTATCAACCAAATGAGAAGGATTTAGCAGAATTCAAGGATTTATTAAGTTTAGTATGCTTTTAAAAACTTCTGTAAATGAAATGGGTCATAAATGGCTTGACTGAGGCAACTGAAGAAGTTCTTGAGGACTGAAGGGAAGGCTGGCTATGGATTCATGGTCTGAATGCTGTGTGTGGCAGTCCGATCATAAAGGAAAAATTACATATTATGTTTCGGGTGAACTTTATGATCTGCTGCAAAAAAGTGCCATGGAAGGTTTATGGATAGTAATGACGGCAATAGTACAAAGAACCAAATGTTGCATATTCCCAATTATTACTATAATCAGAAGGTTTTCTGCTATATAGGTGGGATTGCTTTTTTTTTTATCAGGATGAGACTGGAAATGTTATGATATTTTGAGACCATACATTCATTATTAAAGATGCAAAAGAATACAAATGCATTGAAGAGCAGTTAAGTCTATGGCAGGGGAGGCAGAGATATTTTATACTTACATTGAGGGAACCATATGATTGGAGACATGGCTAAGACTTTTCACATATATCAAAAATATAGGCCAGATCAAGTGAAAGAATTCATTATTGATAGCTGATGAAGAATTAGCTCCATAGAGAAAAGTAGGCACAGGCTTGTTTATATTGCTTGAGGCAGAGGGAATCATATCTTCTGTATTTTTATTCTGATTACCTTAAGAGAGCCTCAGAAGAGCTTTCAGTAGCTCTCACATCAAATGTAGATGAACTAGTGACTGGATATATCAAATCTTGGTTTGCTGGATAACACTATACTTAATAACATATGAAAATTAACCATATTTATGTGGAGTCATGAAAGGCAGTGGGTTAGGTTGCTTAAAGGATCACTGTCAAATGTATTGGTGACAGTAAGTTTTAATATAAATTGTCAAAAGCACAACAAAGTTTGATGGCAAGGGTAAAAAGCTTTGCAATGAAATACAGATTTAAAAACTTGAATGCTTCTACACATTATTTTCATTCTTAAAAGGCTAGTGAAAACAGTATTAAGTAACTGCTAACAGGCTGTAGAATTATATTTGAATCTGTATGAAATCCTGTCAATTGGCAGAATAATGCAAATGAAAGATTGTCATCTGTAACCAATAATATGCTTTTGGTAGCAGACGATGGTTATTGCAAAATGGAAGGGCTACAGCAACAGGTAACAGTCACAACTTGACATGAATTTGTGATCTAGCACCTGTCAATAAACTGCATTTAGAGTGGTCTTAATGGTTGTAAATTTCATTGTTTTCATTAAAAAGTGGACTATTTTGCAGACTTACAGGAGATTGTCATAAAACCCTGAGGCAGCAGGACTGTAGGATCTAACCTATCCAGAAGAAAGAAATGGGCTGTTGCTGCCTGACAGCAGCAAGGTAAACATATTATAGAGAATCTGAAAATCTACCCCCATTTTCAAGGAATCATGTGGAGTACTTGAGTGTTATTAGTTTGTTTAGTTACTAAATTAATTGTGAGACTTTTAATTGCCAAGGACTCCAACTTCATGATGCTTGTTTTCCCTGATGTTTTATGAGACCTGAATTCATCATACCCTCAGTAAGTTTGTGAGTCATTTTTGATATTCAGAATTGTAATTTGACCTTTCCTTTGTATTTCTCTAGCTACAGATATTTCCATTTCTAATATTTAATAGTTGGTAAATTTTATTGTGTTCATTGTAATTCAGTTAGCAGTGAAATGTTAATGGAATGCTGCTAGTTTGTTTAGAGAGTAGTGTTAGATTAATTTGCAGATTTTTCTGATTGGAAGAAGTTTTGTGTCAGACTGGTATACAAATTATTATAATGGTCTTATAATTGTTACTGATTTTATTGGTACAGCACCAAACTCATAACATGCTGGTATATAGGATAGGAATGTTGTCAAGAAGTGCTCCTATGTGATCTGGGGAGTAAACGCTTCCATGGTTACTGAATTCTGCAATTTTTGGTCTCAGCATTGAGAGGAAATGTGTGTGAACATCCCTATCTCTAAATAAGTGTCAATAGTGCAATTATCTAAATTGTTATAGTCTTTGGCTCATAACATTTGCAATTCTATGGTTTTAGTGAAACATTTTGTAATGTTAAAGATGTTTTGTATTCTAAACTTCAAGTGTTGTATTAGGTGCAATATTCACGTATCAGTGTAGCTTGTATGTTAAAAGTACATGGTGATCTTTCCTAGAGCTCAGACGCAAAAAAACATCATGCCTTTAAATGTGATATTTAAATATAGCATCTGAATAGCAGCTGGAATTATCTCACATTACAAAAAACTTACTAGTATTTGTCATCCTATCTAGCAATAGTTAATTACCAAACTCTATAGTACATTTTTTGTCCCAGCTCCCACATGCTCTAAGCATTGCATGCTGCAATTATTCTTTTTTTTTTCCAAGATTTCAAGATTGAAATTTATTTGTAAGTACATGTATTATGCAGATTAGACATGCTCTATTCCCATCACCTTGAATGATCTGCAAAAATGACTCGAGATCTAAGTTTAGGAATCCCAACAAAATCATTGCCCAAACTCATTATGCTCATATTCTACAGCTGGGCATAGAGGAGGAATAGAGATAAATTGTTGAGTCCAGACTTCACATGTGTTATTCCACATTTTAGCTACCAAGAGACATGAATGTCAGAGCACTGCATACCAGGCCATTTATTTATGAGAAATGGACTTGCTGAATCTAGGCCTTTCTGCTATTTGCAAGCTTCTGGATATAGATTTTAGTAGACTACTAGATGCTGCTCCCATCACAGCTTATCTCTGAAATAGGTCAGAGCCATGTGGGTGTAGCATGCCTGACCCAACAAAAAGATTCCATTTGTGATTTGGATCTATTTCTAATTATAATTGTAATAGTGATGTGCATCTTTTAGAGTAGTGTTTTCAGGAACACAAAGTTGTGTGTCTCTTGTGACAGTGAATCCTTTTTCTCTTGTTCAGGCTGTACGTGATGGTTAGCCATTATTGCTAAGTAAGGTTGGTTTGTCTGAGATGGAAGAGGCCTAATTTTATTCCTAAAGAAGCTTTAATTTCTGGAAGAGGCCTTTAACAAATATAGCTTTGGGTAACGTAATATTTTACTGAGATCCTAGTTATATCCATGTGAAAAGCTGAGATTTTTCTTCAGGTAGGCTCTAGAAGATCCTTATTTTATCTTTCTTAGGTTTTTTTCTTCTGTCTTTTCATTATTACTGTCTTTTTACTATTTCTTTCTCTTATGTACCAGAAGCTGGTAAAAAAAAAGATTTAGGTAAGTCAGGCATCTTTAAACCAGCCTCCATGTGGTCTTAGTCTTGCATTGCCAGCTTTGCGTGCCAACTCTTGTAGAATTGGCTTTAAAAATGCTTGTCAAATGGAGTATTAGGCCTGTGAAACATCTTAGGTTCAGTTGATGTCATTAGGCCTTTGGAAAAGAAAAATTGTCATTCAGAAAAGTACTTTCCAGGGTAAGATTCTTTTCATAAACTTTTTATACAAAAAGCTACGCATTTTCTTATGACTTTGTTCCGTACTTCCAAGCCCTCTATAACCATGTCATAGTTCAGGTAATTTCACTGTCATTTCTTCTTTGTCAATTCTTACCTCAGTTAAAATTATGTTATTTTTTTTTAATTGATCATAGTAGTGTAGCAGTAGCAAGGTTTTTTGAGAAGCCAGACTGCTTATGAGAAGCTTGAGGGGAGATTACACATCTGCTGTAAAGCTCCATGTTACACAAGGGCTGTATAAGAGACAAAAATGAAGGCAAAGGAAAGGAGCTGCTTTTCCTGCCACTTTGTCTGTATTGCTCCTCCTTTCTTCCATTTCTAGATAATTTTGGAGGATCCAGAGTACAGCAGATTGTGCAAGTCTAGAGGTAGTCTATTCCTGTGCTTGCAGTTCCCAAAACTTGCAGTATTACCAAGATGTTTTGATCAGGGCTCTCTAAATGGTGTTTACTGTAGCTGATGATTCATTCACAGCTGTTTCAGCAACTGTTACTGTATCGTTTATACATTTCATACAAAACAGACAAATTAAGTTTGGCAAGGACTCCTGCTGTAGGAGTTCAAGATTTGTAACTAATGCAGGAGCCCTGTCTCTTTGAAACCATCAGTAAAGGAGGTCTTTTGACTTTAAGGAATGTTTTTGGGTTTAATTTCTGACACTGTGGATCTGCCATGTCTTCTGTGAATAGAGCTACGGAGGGAGGAATCTCCCTGTTCTGCTTGAATGTGAGGGGAGGAATGGTTTGCTGTTCTCCTACCCAGGTTCCGTTATGTTGAAGTTCACACTCAGAACCACCTCCTTGTTTTGGGATCACAGAAAAGGCCAGTATGTAAACGCTGAGAGAAATCTAAGAATGCCAGAAGGCAGGCCAGTGGGATTTTTACCACCCTTTTTTGACACTGGTAAATTGCATCACTCAAGTTGTGATTTTTATACTGTGACAGTTTGGAAAAAAACTCACAGATTAATAGACAGATCTATACTGAGGATTTCAGAATAACATGGAATTTGCTAGTAGTGGAATGGCTGGGGCTAATGCAGAAGGCTCTTCCAGGCTCCATTTTTGCATAGCTAGTATCTGTATTTTTATTCCAATTTGGACAACCTTGCCTATCTAAATTTCCTAATCTGAATTTTGCTAATCTGCATTTGGGGCTTGGGATTCCCCAGTGTGTTCTAGGTTACCCATTCCACAAACAGGGATGAATCATACTCTTCTTGTGAGTCTATTTAGACTCTTGGAACTGTAAGTGAAATTAAATCACACAAGTGGCTGCAGAGTCATATGATGAGAAAAGTGCATGTTGGTTGTCTCTAATTCAATTGTTTGGGGAAAAGCTACAGCACTTAATGGTTTGGAACTAAAGAGTCTGAAAGAAAATGAAACCTTCAAACTGTGGATTTTTTTATATTTTTTTATGCATATTACTGTTTTTCAGCCTACTGGTAAGAATCACTGGGGTTTAGTTCTCAACCCACAATAATTTTAACTAGTATACCACCATATTATACCCAGTCATTGGTAATATGCTGTAACATTAGTGATGGTGATAATGTATTATCCTTCAGATATATTATTCATCAAATGAATCCCTTGGATATTTCTTCTTCATTTCATTTGCCTTATTCCTTTAGCCTGCTTTTAGCCCATTGTGTACAGGAGATTCAAGCACCTTCTAGTAATTTTTGCAGGATGATTTTTTGCTTTTCCAGTAAGGTCTATGTAATCCTAGAGAGTTTCCTCTTTAGAAGATACTTTTTAAGGGATCTGAAATGTTAGGCATAAAAACTTGCTACAGGTATATTTTTTGAAAACATAAACCCAAAAAATTGGTGCTCATGAAGCATGTGACTGTGGTTCTTGATGAAGTGTTTTGTGTTTTCTTCTTTTTTCACTTTTCTGTAAGTGTTCTAGAAATGCTGAAGCACCAGAAATAGATAGAATTTGATGCAAGCAGAGTAAGACTTCCAGGATGAAATATCCCATTGTGGAATCATCAGCATAATTTTTTATAGCACCTTCATGAGAGATGTTAGTAGGGACTCTCGTTTATATCCATGTGAGTGATTACAACCAAGGCAAATCTGGTAGCAAGGAGTGTCTTCTCTGTAAAGCCTTTTTCTCCCTATATAACAACATTTAGCAATAGCCCTTCTCTGGATGCTTTAATAATTGTGAGTTGAGAAACAGTGCTCCCTGGCCTTGCGTGTTTGTTTGTTTGTTTTAACTTTTGCATATTGAGTTATTTGTCTTAAGCTTTGAACAGAACAGTGCAGGACTTCAGTGAAACAAATGCAAAGATGAAGGTGAACTTGCAAGGAATAAACAAGCTGTCAGAGAACTTGAGGGTGTTCACATTTTAAAACTATTTGACATGTTTTTAAATACTCTCAATGATTAGTTTCTTATTTACAGTTCTGTGAGTGCATATGCAGGCCTAAATTACTGGATTGACTGTGGTTTTGAGGATGGTTTCAAATAAAGATATTTGATGCTAACTGTCAAAATACTGCTGAGGACCAAAGTCTTATTTCATAAAGTTTGATGATGCTTTCTAAGCAGATGCTTCCAGTTTTCATAATACTATTGATCTCAGTTCTAGCAACACAGTCTGAACTGGTACAAGTGTGTTCAGATGGCATATGTATGTAGGAAGTAGTTTTGTCGGAATGTCTTAAGCATGATTGTTCTAGAGATGTGTCTAACAGCAGGTCAGTATTTAGCCATCAGTATTCATGGCTGAAGTATATTTTAGAGCATAGATTTAATCTGACTTGACACGTGGCAGAAGACATCTGTCATCTACTGGTTTTATCACTTGCTCCACTTGTATATTTTAAAAATAATAGAAAAATAGGGGAAAACATATATTAAAATTCTTCTGACAGGAAAAAATTGCCATTTTACCTTCTAGCCTTAGGGCCCATTTCACAGAAGTTTATTTTTAACCCCTTTTTTATTTTTTTTTTTTTTTTTTTTTTTTTTGTTTTGTTTTGTTTTTCTGTTTTATTATTTTTTATTTTTACCATGAATTGAAAAGACTTCTCTCTTTTCTGCAGCTCAAGCATTAATTAATTTGATCCTAATTTGTGCAACTAATGTAGGTAATACAGCTCTTTCCATTCTGTCAGACAGACCAAAAAATTACCATTTTCTACACTCTTTTTTTGTTTGTTTGGGGATATTTTTTAAATTATTTTTAGTTTTATTTTCATTGTTCTGGTAAAGCAATCCAGTTATTACATTTCTCTTATTTTTAGAAATAAAAGGATTGCAAAGGGGCTTTCAACACTAGCTGAAGATATTTTTCATTTGGAGATGAGGAAGTTCTTGATCTGCATTAAAAGTTCGGGGGGGGGGGGAACTTTCATAATTCCAATATATATATAACAGCATTAAAGTGTAGATAGAATGTTATCCTCTCTATTCATGTCTCATCTCATTAAACTGGATCCTGTTCATATACATATATCTGAAGGGGAGTCTAAAGGGCTGCTGGAGAGGGACTCTTCATTAGGGACTGTAGTGAGAGGACAAGGGGTAACAGCTTCAAACTTAAACAGGGGAAGTTTAGATTTAGTGGTGAGGCACTGGAATGGCTTGCTCAGGGAAGTTGTGAATGTTTCATCGCTGGCAGTGTTCAAGGCCGGGTTGGACATAGCCTTTGGTGGCATGGTTTAGTGTGAGGTATCCCTGCCCCTGGCAGGGGGGTTGGAACTAGATGATCTTAAGGTCCTTTCCAACCCTAACTATTCTATGATTCGATGTACCTATGGATTTATTATATTGTGTATACATGGCCAAGGAGGCAGTTTGTGTCATGCTTGCTCTATATGTTTTACAGTATGTCTTTATATAGTAATGCATACAGTTGGAGAGAGCAAAGTTTTACACCACTTTACATCCACTTCCTGCTACAAGAATATGAAAAGATAAGACTGGAGTCCATTTCATGGGGAGAAAAAAATAAGTTTGCTTTGGTGGTATTAGACCCAGGAGTAAGAACTCTTTAGAGACTGTAGGGCAGAGAGACTGCATATCCCGCAATGCTTGGAACTAGGTACTGTTGAAGTTCAGAATCATGGATCCCTTGGACTACATCACAGTTCTCTTGAGCTTTCATGAAAATACTAAGACAGATATTTACATATGCCCTCTGCCTGTGGATTTATGGGCTACTTTGTCTAGTTCATGCATTTAGGTTCTTTTTTTCAGGAATGTGAAGGTGATATTCTATTTTGCAAATACCTATACTTTCTGGGAAACACTGATGCAACCAGTAGGGAGCCATATGCAGTATACTGTTAGAAAAGATGGAGACTTCCCCACATGGTGGGTATGAGAACTCCAAGACTGCATGCAGTTAAGGCAGTAACTTCATGATTTACGTTATAGAGGATTTTATTGGTATGACTGTACGGCCTGATTTCACATTTAAGGTCAGAAGAGATAGAGTTTATTTTATAAGTAGCCTGCATTGTTTATACATCTTTCATTAGTGTTGCTGTGCTGACCTTTCAGCTCAGGAACTGAATGGCTCCCAGGGTTTGAAAAAGTATATATACTTTCTCCAAATTCATTTGTGTTTCACAAATATATTTGTGCTAAGATTGTGCTTCCCATAAAGCCTGAGGGTGGAAGGGGAAGATCAAGGTGTTGAAAAAAGGGTGGTTTAGATTGCTGAAAGGATCTGTGTCAAAGGTACTAGCAAAAGTGGCTTTAATATAATGATGTTAGTGTATGACTTAACCCAGTTTGATGGCAAAGTTTAACCTCTTACTGTACAACACGATCATTTGAATAGTGACTCAAATCTACTAAAGCAAAGTCAAAGTTACTACAAGGTTATGTATGATAACAGTCATTTATAGATCTGCTGTTGGTAAAAGACCTCCCTGCCTCCAAGAGCACCTTTGTGAGATGCCCTAGCCCAATAGTAGATTTACTGCCGTGCAGCCAGACTGCCCAGCAGCAATTCCTCAAAAAAAGTTTATTTAAGCTGTTATGGTTATGGAATGAAGTGGTTGACTTGTAGTCAAATTACTTGTGATGGGGAAAGTGTGCATGAGACAAGGTTTAGTTAATCATAGGTATAGCTCCAATATGTGGTAAATTTACCATGATGGTTGTCCTGGCTATAACACTATCAGATGTTTTCCTTTATCAGAAGGTGAAGAATCAAAATGAGCTTTTGCAAAGAATGCTCAGCTCCCTGAGCTCCCAGTGGGCCCATAGCAGTTATTCAGTTGATGAAGCACTTTGGAAAGTTGAGTATCCCACTGGGCCTCATATGACTTAAGGCTCTTCAATAAAACATTAGCTTTTTCTATCATCCCATTTGATTGAGGATAATGCGGGACGTGGAATACACATTGGGTTTTTTTATTGTTTTGCCATTCTTGCACTTTCTTACACAAGAGTTTGGAATCATTATCACTTTGGATGACATCAGGAGTAGATAGGCTAGAGAACCAGAGTGATGGCCCTCATACTGTGTTTCATCCGTTGGCCTTTTGGCACTTAGTCACCATAAGCAAGTCAGAAACAGCTTTCACTTCTGTGAAGATATACCACTACCTCACATACGGTTTGAATAGCCTGATATAATCAATTTTCCATGTAGTTAATAAAGTTTTCCCTTTATTGGTACTTAGAGGAGATGCCTTAGCAGGGTGGTCTGATTGTAATTTCAATCTACATTGGAGACATTCTCTAAGAATACTTTCACAAAGCCAACCTTTGCTCTATGCAGTGAAGTGCCTCTTCAGGCCTAATTTTTGATGTATCTATTCTCCCAAGTGAGACCACTTGGGATTTAAGGAGCTTCCTATTTTTATTTTCCTCATTTTATTCATTTCATCCACCTTTTTGTTTCAGTTTGTGGGTGGTTTATTTTCCTTGGTGTGAGCTTTCACCCATCCCATCTTGAATGGTGTCTTTCTGGCTATATTTAGTATAGTTGCCAATCTTTTACAACCTGAATATCTGCTAGCTACCCAGTTCAGGGATTCCCGTTGACAGAAATAATGTGTGGCACATGCCCGCACAGCATAAGGATCAATATTGATAATTTTTTGCTTCATTTTGTGCTGCTAGAACAATGGCCCTTAATTCTCGACTTCTGCACTACCTTCACCATCTACTACTTGCTTGCCAGTTACAATTTCTAACATGGCAGCTTTATACTATCATCTGGCATTTACCCTCTCTGCTGAGGCATAGGTAAACCAAATGTCTTTAGTAAGTGTTTTCTCAGTGAGAGGAGGTGCATTTAGAATTGGTAAAGGTTTAAATGGCTAGTTTAGTGCTAGTGGGGACGTATTCATAGGCATTTGCAATTTGGGAGGTTTTGTATTTCCTTTGCTTTTCATCAGCTATCCTCTGCAGGTAAGCAAGTCAGTTCCTGGTGATGGTTTTCTGTGCAATTCCTTCTGGGGGAGCAGTTCCTTTTAGGATTGTTTCCATCAAATTAAATGGCCCTGTAGGTCTAAGCAGGTTGTCCCTGGTGTATTTTCTCAACTTGCTTACCTGCTCAATCTAAAGACGTCTCTTATCCCAGACAGGATATCTCCTCTGTCTCTTTAAATACAGTCAAGCTAAACATGGAAGGCCTTTCTGGCTTGCTCAGCCCAGTCTGGAATAGATTGCAATAAGTACCATGCTCTGTAAAAACCCATTCTGCTATAACAGGTTTGTGAGAGTGCACTGGCCCCGTGACTGATAACGTTTTAATTCCTGTATTAGAGTTTCAACTGCCTCTTCGTGTTCTGGTTTCCATTTATTTTGTAAAAGTGAGTGCAGTGGACAAGCAATGCTAGAAAATCCTGTTACATGTTTCCTCCAATATCCTAAAGGATCCGTAAGTTGTTTCAGCTCTTTCTTAGGTTGGGGCATCTGTAATAGTTCTATTTTACTTAAGGTGTCCAATGGAATTACCACATTACTTGCAATCCACCAAGTACCTAAAAATTGTACTTCTCTACTTGGTCCCTGACATTTTTCAGGTACAACTTCAACTTCTGCTTTATGAGTACCTGCTACCTCTTCTCCCACATTCTCTTGGGGGATCCCTCCAATTAGAGTATCTTCTGTATATTGGAAGAGTTTCACATCTTGAGGAAGTGAGGCTGACTATAAAAGTTCAGTCAAGTGCAGCATAAGCAATTGTGGGTGAATGTTTATACCCCTGTATTATATACTTTTCCAAGCAAAAGCAAATTTCTTTTTATCCTTCTCCTGCAAGGGGACCATAATGAATATATCTGTGACATCTAGCATTGCGTGGATGTCTAGTAGAGGCATTGGCCTCTAGTGTGGCTATTAAAGTGGCATTATTAGGTACTGCAGCTCTTAGTGGAGCTGTGCTGGCATTTAGCCATCAATAATCAATAGTCAGGTGCCATCTCCTATCTGATTTTTGACTGGCCAGATGAGTGAATTGTATGGGGAGTGGGTTCTGGAAATAATGTGACATTTTTCCAAGTCTGCTGTTACATCAGAAACTCCATTTTATTCCACAACAGGAATCAAATGCAGTGGTACACTGGTAATTTTGAAACTGGGGAGAGCAGGGGCTGCATGGAGTACGCTCACTATAGCCTCTCAATTTCTGCTAGGGTTGGGTAGGTACCTGTATCAAAGAACCACACTCTTCCAACTGGCAAGTACCACTTTCATCCAGACAAAACATCAAACCCCAAAATTTTTTAGTTTTTAATCTTTGCTTTTTTAATCACAAAATAGGGAGACAAAGTGACTTCTTGCCTAGGAGTCTTGAACTAACTGTTGTGGTTGGCAAATGGCATGTTCTCCTTTACTCCAGTGACTTTAACTCTACACCATCCAGGTCTCACAACCAGCTTCTCAGCATCCTTTTGTGTTAGTATTGAACTTTGTACTCCCATATTAGAAATTTCACCAATTGTCACCAAGGACCAACTGGAATCAGAATGTATTCTGCTTTAATCACGGGTCTAACCTCATATTCAGAAGAATCTGAGGGGAACAAAGGGTCATCATGTCCCCTATCATAGTCATCAGAAACATTCCAAATATCACCTCTGGGACCACTATTTGTTGCCTAGTTTGGAGGTTGAATGGGTGTCAGGCCCACATGAGCATCATCTTGATTTTTTTCTTCCAACTTTTGTTTTTTCTCCTTTACTTCTTGTAACTGGTTTTGTATCTGTTCAGTTTGCGGTAATGACTGACTTTCTAGGCAAGGTTCACTCTATTACTCTGTTGCAACACAGTCATTTAAATATTGACTCAGAACTACCAGTGCACAAATGAAGGTTACCAAGGCATAGTGAAAAGTTACCATACTACAGCTTTATGTGTGATTCCAGTCACTTGTCAAAGATCTGCCATTGGTGAGAGGTCTCCACGCCTCAAAGAGCAGCCTTGAGAGATGTTCCAGCTCAAGGGGAGATGACTGCCATGCAGCCGCACTGCCCAGCAGGGAGAGCTCAAGGAACACTTGTTTAAACTGTCATGTTTATGGAATGGAGTGGTTGGCTCCTAGTTAAATTACATGTGATGGGAGAGATGTGCCTGTGACTCCTTGTACCCACAACTTTCTTTGCTCCTTGATAAATGAGTCTTGGAAAAGCTACCTGCTATTCATGTGTTAATCACATGATTGGTGTTCCAAGCTCACATGCACCAATGCTCACCATGTCATTCTGCTCCTTTGTGGATTTTTCAGAGAACAGATTGAAACCAGAGGAGTTCTTAGCCCAGTTATGGCTCAGGCATTTGCCTACTTTGGAGTCTGTCCCAAACTACTGATAGTTTGGTTGAAGGGTCAAGTACATCCACCACACAAGGTTTTATGAAATCATGTGTTTATTCTCATTCTCTTCTCCCAAGTCTCATAGAGGACTGAGTAGGTCCCAGCTGGGACAGAAAGCAAATCCTCTGAAATCAGAAGATACAGAAGAGACAGGGTGGGGCAGAAAGAAACATGGAAGCTGCACTGGGTATTTTGAGATTTCTTTCCTGTGAAGTCTGAAATGGATGCTGGCAGGAAGTTTCTCTCTTTCACTTTTGAGTTTGTAGGTGGGGAAGGAACAGATGATAGGCAGCAACTCATATCTCTGTGCTAGCTAAGCTATACAGTACAGTGCTGGGCACTCATCAGTGTTGACAGCAGCAGAGATGGGGGTGGACATATGATTGCTAGAATAGCATGTATGTCACCAGGAAGATGCAGTCCACCAAATGTAGGAGCTATTTCTGCCTTTTGAGATGCTAACCAACTCTTTACTCTTAGTAAAGATTGGTTGTATGTTACCCAAGAGATGAAGTTCAAGACATCCTTTTATGCTGTTGGAGGAGAGTAATATCTGTGTTGCAAAGGATTTCATTTCTTTGCCTAATTAATCTAGAAGGAAAATAACTGCTGTTGTACAAACAGTGAATTCCTCAGTGATCTACTTTGTTAAGGGGATTTATGTAGAAATTCTTCTTTGTTGTACAGAAACTAGATGGTTCCTATCTCCAGTGCCATCTGTCTAGATTAACCATTCAGATCTAGCCCATGTCAGCAGAGACTGAAAGGTGGCAGCTAAAATTGAATTTGGCTGGTTTTTGCCTTTTGCAGAAAACTATCATCACTGCTATTTGATGTCTTTTTCTAATGTCTTGGTGGAAAAACCAAAGCATGTTCTCTTGGATTATGGACTTCTGAGTCAGAGTTTGTGGGCAGAGCAGAGTGGGAAATCAGTACAGTTTCTCTTTCCTAGCTAAACAAACAAACATATCAATCAACCTTCAGCTGAGGATTTACCATGTTTATGAGAAATGGACTGGATATTTTTCAAATGTAAAAAGAATACAGTCTACGACTCTTTAATCTAGAAGCCATCAGAATACTTACATAGGTTGCAAGCAAAGCTGCATTGGGGTGCTGTAGTTAATTCTTAATATAAGAATGTGTAGAGCAGATTTTCAGAATATTAATTATCTAATAACTTGACTGAAAGAAAAAGTCATATTGCAGAATTGTAGGGAAAGAGGAAATGCAAGCTGAAGAAATAGTCCTGTATGGACTCATGGATTCAAGAGCAGAGAAATGTTTTTACTCTGTGACAGCAGATAGTGCTCTAGAGCTCTTTTCCATGATGAGGGCTTTGCAGTAATGAATGTTAACAATACGGTTTAATTTTTTACTAGTTTTGTTGAGATTTTTACTGTTCAGTCCCTGATTTTGATTTTTCTCCTGTTTTGTTTTTCTTGAATCAAAATTTCTGTACTGGTTTGGAGCTTTTATTTATGTAAAGATGGTCCACAGTTGCATGCTCACTTCTGCTTATAGCTGTTTTGGGGCTAAAATGAACAGGTAGTAATAGATAAAAATGCATAGAACTTAGCCTCAAAAGGGTTTACATTTAGTAAACAAAAACAAAGGTGAAAGTTTAATGCAGTTGGGGGGGGAAGCTACAGGAGTGTTTTGAAACCTATATTGTCTTAAACATGTGCCAGAAGAGGGAGACAGTGATGCATCCAAACGCAGCATTAGCTCTAATTAGCCAACGATGTAGAAGGAGAAGTCAATGACGTCAAAATGTGTACTGACTACCATGCTCAGAGGAGTGTGCTGCTCTTTGAAGATCATAATTAGATGATTCCTGTATAGTGTATAATACTGTTTGGATAGATGGTCACCATTAGTTTTTCCAGTAAGAACTTAGCACAAAATTTCATTAGAAGGGTTCTTCCCTGAAGAACCCCATGGCTGTCAAGTGAAGCAGCTGCACCTGAAAGGTGGTTGTGTGCTTGGCTGTTCCCATTCATCTCTAGATAGAGGGGATTAACTAGTTCCAGTTGACAGTGATGTAGTTGGTGTTTAGTGTTTATTTGTTGCTGTAAAATAATCAAATGAAGATTCTTGCATTGCCTCCGTCTACTAGATTAAGAAAAAATAACACTCAACTGCATTCTGTCAAAGACTAGGAGACTTTAGAAGAATATAAAGCTTCAACTGACAAATGGGGTTAAGGGAACAAAATTTGACAAGACAGTTTGTTTAAAAACTGTTGCTTTTGGATATGGAAGTGAATGCAGCTTGCCAGAGTTGTATTTTCTCTTCTAGAATCCTCCAAAACTACTGCTGCTTGGCAAAATAACAAACGATATGGTGATTCCAGCATTTTATTGTGTCTGGCAAATGTTATATTAGTTATACTAGTGTGCTTTAACACACTGAAAGTAATGTTTTTCAAATCAGAAGGGCATGACTCAGATTTCAGGATGATACATTTCACTTAGATACCATTGGGATTTAAATGTCAGGCTTGTCTTTAATTTTCATTTCCATATATTTGGAAGGCTTTGAGGCATAGATTTTTATGCGCAAGCACTGAACAATAAGCTGGCTGCTGGGAACTGACAGTTTCTATTGTTCTTGTTCAGTGACCAGCAAACCACCAGTATGTCATAGTTCTTTGAACAGGTTAGGGTTTGATTACAGTGATTTAATTTTTTCAGTTTTCTATTCTGCCTTCAGTCTGCATTGTTGACAGCAGATGAACTGGCAAACTGCTAACAATAAAAGTACAAACTTGACTGTGTAAACAGATATATCAAGCTCAGTGAATCCCCAATACTGGCATTTTACTGTTATCTCAAATGTAACGCAGGGAAAGAAGAAAAAGTTAAAAAAAACAAAGTTATGATAATTGGTTCATGAAACTGATATCTTCATAACAACAGAGTTTTATGTGCAGGACAGTATAGATTTGGCTTTTGAGCTTGGACCTTTGTTCCCCTGCATGGGCTGCATCAAAAGGAGCGTGACCAGCAGATCGAGGGAGGTGATCCTGCCTCTCTATTCTGCTCTTGTGAGACCTCACTTGGAGTATTGTGTGCAGTTCTGGTGTCCTCAACATAAAAAGGACATGGAACTGTTGGAACAAGTCCAGAGGAGGTCCATGAGGATGATCAGGGGACTGGAGCACCTTGGCTGGATTTCCTAATGTTAGTAGATAATTCCTTTGGCCTATATATAGTAGGTAATAGTAAGGGATCTGTAAATAGAAGGAGAATACTTCCTCCTAGATTTGTATTTTGAATACCCTGTTGTGATTTTTTTTATTTTTTGTTTTTTGTTTGTTTGTTGTTCTTTGAAAGCTGTGTTTGCTGAGTGTTGGTGTGGCAGGTGAGTATGTTGGGCAGGCAGTCTGACTCTCCTATACTTTCTAGTAGGAAAAGAAGTGACAACTTTGTGGTATTTGTCCATTGATAAACTGAATTCTTTAGTTTTTTACCTTTGCATGATATTGAGAAGCAGTTGATCTTCTAATTTTAAATTCTGTAGGATTAGTTGAAGGCTGCATGGAAAACAAGTTGATGTGAAAGGCATGTGTGTATCATTGACAAAGTCCTCCTTTTGCTCTGCTTAGTGTAAACTAGTAGTGTCTCTACTAGTATTAGGTTAATTGCATTGCTATGAACTCTTGAGCTATCAAAATATTTTAGGTGAGACTTATTTGAAAGATATAGACAAGATTCAGGCATTCAACCTTTGTCTTCCCCATAAGCAAGCACCAAATACTTGCTTAGTTTTCAGTGGAGCTCTTTTCCTGTGTCAGGTGCTTAAAAGATTGTAGCTGTGTGGCTTGCTTGGAATCTGAAAGATGAAAGAATAAATTCTTGCAAGGTTTCAACGAGTGATTTTAATGACATGTTCCAAAGAGTATGTATTGTACAAAAATAGCAAGCTTCCATATCATAAGGAAAATGGTATCTGTAAATGGAACTGTTTCTTATGTAGAAAGACAATGCTTCTCTGGTATTATATAATCCAAAAAAAGAAATAAAACACTTTTAAACAAAATCACTTCTTACATGTTTTACACTTATTTGACAAACAGTTCTGTTGTATGCTGCTGAGAAAAGGAAGTCCATCATAAATTGGCACTATAAGAACAAGTTAAAAATTATAGACCATCTTTGGGATTTGTGTAATGAAGCTATAGATTATGGAAACAATGCTGAATATCAGAAAAGTTAGAATTGCCCCTTCCTTTATAGGGTACCTGAATTGTTGTGAATTAGTATCTTCCACAGTCTACAGAGTGAAAGCTTTCCATGTCAAATTAAATCCTAAAAGCGAGGCCTGAAGGAGTCACTGTTTTGACATGTCTCTATGTCTAGCTGCTTAGAAGAATGCTGCAGTGCACTTAACCAGTTGTGACAGAGGAAAGCTAATATGGCATGTATTGTTTGCCTTGATAGTGTGATAAGTGTTTCCTTCTTTTATTAAATGCAAAGCTAAAGAAACATGGAAAATGGACTGCCACTATAACCACTTTTATATGCAGGAAAGACTTGTATCTCGCATTGTTAGTGCTTAGAGAAAAAATCAAACTGTACAATAGTTCAGGTATTTGCAAATGTAGCAGGGCAAGAACACAGTGTAACAGTTTAGTCATGAGACTGTAATGTGGTACCAGGGAGTACATACTTCATTAATCTTGCTGCATTCAGCTGGAAATATGTAATGGATTGAAGCCACTTTTATTGTTGTATTATATATATTGCTTAAGATCTTCAGGATGCTCTGTAGAAAGTCTTGTTTTGTGATCATTTGCAATACTTTACATATCTGTTTTGGTAAATGCATAGCACAACCTTTTCCATATGAGTTTCACCATAACTATAAAACCAAACCTATTCTTAGATTAATTGGTCCATTTCCAATTTGTTATGATGAAAGGTTTAGTATATAGTGGGAAGGAATGTAACTACTGTTACCCACTGAAGATGTTTGCTTTCTGCAGGTATTGTAAGAAGAAATGATGAGTGTGGAGGAGAGACCCTTGAGATTGTCGTCCAGGAAGTAAAGCAGCCTATGTGAGCTCATGGCCTGTTACTCAGCACTCTCACAAGCTGTTACAAGCTGCTGAGGAGAAAACATTGCTTGGAGTTTGAGCATACCAGATAACAGAAAGTTCACTCCTCATTCCAGCTTCTTCTGTTCCCTGAGATATGTGCCCACTTTTGGGGGAGCTTATGTTGCAGACTTAGTATTGATGTGATAAATAATACCTTTAGGAGCAGAGACCTCAACAAAGTCTGTTTCCATCAGTGTGATGCAAGTAGTCATATGCAATGAGCGGATTGCATGCTTTAGCTGAGATCAAGGCGCACACACACGCTCAAAAATCTAGTTTATATTCATTGTTAGTCATTTCCTTGGAAACAGTAAGACAGTTTTGTTTATTTGTATGTGGTTCATTATCTAAGTTTATTTCAGAATTCTTTAAACTTTAGGCATCTCATAAAATGTGAAGTAAGTCTATAGAATGTCTCCATAGGATGACTCCAGCAGTATGTGCCTTAAAAGTTTTCAGTGGAGCAAAATTTAGGTTTGAGGGTAAGAGAAAACAAAGGTTGGGCTTTTTCAGTGGTAATTCAAATAGTAGTTAGAGCTGTCAATTAGGTCTGAGTGAATCAAAACCAAATGCAATAGAAAGAAGGTGTGACTAGAAGTGATTTTGTGTTTAGTTAAATAAGTATCTTAGGTGGGAATCAAACACAAGGTCTGAAATGAGCAGTGTTCCCTGTGAAGAGGTGATGCAGACATGGAATTTGGTCACAAAGATCCCAATAATTTGTTTATGCAGGTTTTCTCCTCTTGTGCCTCCTTGCTCTCTGAATGTTAAATCAGCTCAAGACTACTCATCTCATGCTTATTTTCCAGTCAGTTCCTATCCTTATTTACAGTGATACTGATTTTAGCCCAGTTCTTTCACAGAAGTTTCTTTTACTGGACGCTATGCTTTCAGCAAAGTGTCTCAAATTAGGTGCAGCTTCAAAACCTAAATAGTGGTACTGCCATGATTAAAAGCTAAGTTGATGTCAAGATGTTTGCAGTTTTGATGCTTCTGAGTCAAATACTGATATTTCCAGCCCAAAGAGTCAGGTGGCCAAGTTTGTCAGGTGTTGTGATCATGGTGATTGCATATGTTGTCACCCTGAAATGATATTTCTATCCTGAGGCTGCTAAAGTCTCTCAGAAAAAATGTGAAGAAACAACTGGAAAGATTTGAGTAGTCCACTCCCAATTCTTAAACCATTACTTTATGGGTTTGATATCATGGGAAATAATGCAATGGGCAACCTTAATAGACCATAACGTGTAATGATTTGAAATTAACATTCAGAGTCATCAACAATGTTCATGCCATACAGTTAAGAAAATAAAAAAATTAGTGGAAAGCCCTACACTCATTATTCTAGTTGCAGGAACAAAGGCAGTTGTAAAAGATTAAAACCAACATTTGTATTTTAAGTTGGGACAGGCTCTGAAATCCCATCCACACAATATTTGTCTTTGCCTCCCCTTACGTTGATTTCTGTGCTCATTGTATATCTCAGTGCTTGGCTTCACTGAAGGATGGCAAAGACTCAGGCTTCTGATTTTCTGGATTCAGGTAGCTCTTAGCCATGAAATCCATTTGCTGATTATTTTGCCCTCCTGGGCCAAAATACAGTAAATGTATTCTCACTGGGTACAATTTAGCAGTAAAATGCAGAATTAATGCAGTGCTCTATTCTAGTGGAATGATACTTAATAGTGTTTTGCGTTCTAGGGAAGAAAGATGAATTGGGAACGTGCTAGCACCAAAACACAGCTGCATTGCCCGCAGTGGTTCTTAATCACGGAGCTCACTCACATTTTTGGAGGATCACAGCAGGCTGCACTGTGGCAGGTATTTGATGAGGCTTATATCAGAAAGTGTGGATATGAGAAATGAGGCTATGATAAAATGAAAACATGACTGCCAACTTTCACTGAGCTCATTTGCAACATTTCAACTGTTAGGCGTTTTAATGCCTTATTCTCAAAACCATGATTTTGATGCAGGGAGCAGTTGGACATTTTATTGTTTCACAGCTTTCTATGATACTTGGAGCAAGATAAACTGTACTTGTCTTAATGAAGTGATGATACCTTGCTTGCTGGCAGCTCTAAATGTGTTTGTTCCTACAAAATGATAATCCCTGATTCAGCAAAGGGTCGCTGTCCTGAGATCATTGCAGCACTGATTGCTGAAATTGAACACAGAGCATGCAAAATTAATAAACTCATGTCTAGCTGAATGCAGTGAATTTACAAAAGCGTCTATGGCTCTAAAAATTATAAGCTATTTAGATGAGACTTGGATATCTAAGGTCTTTAGATGATAGTGTTTTTTAAAAGCTTTCCCTGATTTCATCACTATAACTGATTTGTAACCTTTGTACACTTTTTATCTGGTAGACCGCTGCTAAAAGGAAAATCAGAATTGAGTGTTTTGCCTTACAGGTATCTCCTGAATCTTCACCACAATGACAGTGATTGTGATAGTGATATTCACCATTTATTTAATTCTAATTTATGGAGAAAATCAAGTCTAGAGAGTTTGCTACATTCTCTGGTCTTTCAAAGGGGAAGAAGCAGAAACTAATACAGCATGACAGTTCAGTGATGTTAATCATCAGGGACTGGTGTTGATTTCATTATAACTCTTAGTCTGCACTGGATTTGATCCTGACATACACTGTGTATAAATCAGCTGGGAATTAATCTGAAAGAACATAGACAAGCCACAGGTTTTATTTGGTAATATAGGTGTAATCTAGCAGGACATTTGAACTCTGCTATGGAAATACGAAAATATAGATTCCAAGTAGGGGGTGAAAGTGCAACAGTCAAAATAATTCTGTATTTGGTTTCTATTACCCCACATCACCATAATAAAATAGGAGGCAGAGTGTTCTAGAGGACTGTGTGGCATAACATGATAGATTTGGCATTGTCCATAATGAGAAAATTTTCATTTAGGAGAATTTTAGTGACCAAAGACTGTAATGTTGACAAAAGATATTCCATGATTTTATGACTTAGGAAAAGGTACTTCATAATCTTAGTCCCGGGAAAATATTTTATTAAATCTTTTAAGCAGGAATTTTTAATGTGGATAGAACTGAAGTTTGTTGTTGGCATTTTTATATTTTATAATTCAGAAACAGCCAGAAGGATTTTTACGATGCTTTTTTAAAGTTCAGAAGCATAAAATACAGTTCTATCAAGAACTGTCAATTCTGTCAAGAACAGGTTTTAGCAGGAGTATTAATTTTACATATCTTTGAATCACTGCATGCAACTTACTTAGGAAAGGACCAGCTCACAGGTTAGGATATTTGTGTTAGCTAAAGAGCTGATAGTTTATTTTGGTAAAGCAGATATTATGACACGAGAACGTGGCTCATGTTTTAATTATTTTTTTAAACTTTTTATTAAATTTTAATCACAGTCAAAAGAGCAAGTATAGGTAAAATTATGATTCCTTTAACAGTCTTTCAATTCTATGAGAATATATGCTTATGGAAGAACTTGCTTTACATAAGTAGTGTTCTTCAGCAGTGCATCAGCGGTAGAGAATATAAGAGAGAAGGGGAAGAGGTGACTTCTTGAGGGTCACGGTGTGGGGGAAGCAGGCATGCTTCCTTCAGCATCTCTTCTGGTGCAAGAGCTAGAGAGCACTGGGTAGAATTGGTAAGATCTGAGTTCAAGAGAAGTTATTTTTCTCTGGATAGGAAATATACTTCTGTATATTATTGTCACAGGATTCTGTGAATGCTCAGAGTTTAAAAGTGTGTCCCCTAGGTAACAGGGAGTTTGGGTTAGTACTTGGAAGAGGAAATCATGGTGCGTAAGTAGAGGGAAACCACATTTGGCTCAGGAAATCTCTTGACCTGAAAATAGTAGGTATGGAGAGCATCTACTGCTGAGACTGGTTCTACCCAGTATATTCATTTTTCTTTTTCAGTGGAATTAAATATTGTAAGGCAGCTTGCACTGGGATTCCAGATAACTGGTTAGAAGCAATAGCGTTTAATGTGGTAATGCTTTCTAATAGAGCAGTAAACGGGAGCAGCACCAGGCTGTTACAAAAAAGACATTCATCTGGAGCTGATCTCAAACCATTTCTAACACTGGCCCATGACTGACTTGGATGGAAGGGTTATATCCAACAAGTTAGACTCATTAATATTCTTTGTTTCATGTGCTCTAACAGCAGAATTTGCCTGTCTCACTTTACCTTCATAAAACTGGTCACTCGATCCCCAAATGAAAAAGACACTCAGCAGCATTTAAATCTCAAAGAGAATAGCAGAATTATGCCTTCTTTTGTAAGACATCATGTCTGTTATTTACAGCAGTATTCTTTGACAGTCATCCAAAGATGAGTGCTAGCTGTGTAGATTTTCAGAAACTACTACGTTTATAGTCTCTCATGGTTAAAGATTCTTCCTATTTTATTCAGGTAGCTGCATAAGTTCCTTAAACAGGCCACTTTGCTGTGTATTTTGCTTTTCTCGTTTGCGTACATACCTGAACAGGAAGTAAAAGAGAACTTTATAGGCAGTCAGTTTTTGCTCAAGAAATTCTGGTGCAAAGTTGCACTCACAGCATTATCTTTTGAAAGACATGATTTATTATATATATTACCATTATTGTGACTATAACTTAGCCATTATTTCTTCTTGTCTTCTGTTTTTTATGGAACTGTCAGACCCTCAGTTTAGAAAAGCCTTTTTTGGCTAGAATCCTCTTTTAATCTTCTTTTGGTACTTGTATTGTTTCTGTTAATTTATCATGGAATTTCTTGTTTAAGATCAGAAAACCTAATTTAAGCTCACATCTTTTAGTATGTTTCTTAGTTGTTAAGTTTATATCAAAAATCATTCCCTCATTAAGGAAATGTGTGCATAAAATTATAAACATGAAAGCAATTAAAATAATTGTAGAAGTAGTCATTATCAGTAGATGACACAAGCTCTGTGCTGTTATGCTGCTTTTACAGAATTCCATTTTGGGTCTCATTGTGTCAAGGCAGATATTTGCATTTTAATGGAGAAGCAGGAAACACATGCCCTGTAACTATTGGGATTGTTATTTAACAAAGGGACGTTATTCAGACAGTTTTGTTTTCAAAAACTGATGGTAAAGTAATGCAGGGCAGGTCTACACTATCTGGTACTGCAAAATAGAGTATGTAGGTATGTGTGTGCTTGGCACATAATATGCACCTGTTAAGCTTTACTGTTTTCTTCAACTGCTAGCTTCAGCAAAGCTGAATTGGACTGTAGTGTGTTGTACGAAAATTGCTTCAATCCATGAGAAAAGTGGAAAACACTGCTTCCATTGCATATCAAAGTGGGTATAGGAGCAGCCAGAGTATTCTGCAGAGAAGCACCCCAGGAGCTGGAATTTCATCTCCCATCCTCAAAACGGGAGAATGGCTTTTAATTCCCACTTCTTCTTTTAACAGTCTCCAAATTCTTCCCTGTAGGATTCAGTGTTTGATGTCTGACTACCTTTATCTGGATTTTACTGTTCTTTAGACCGCAATGTTTTTAGGGAAATGAGGCAATTCCAATTTAGGCAGGTGAGGCAAACCTCATCCTATATTTGCATGCCTTTGAATGCAGCATTAGTCTTCTACTTCTGTTCAGCTAGACAGGGAAAGCATGTTGGCTATGTGTTTTAGACTGTGCTTTCTACAAGCCTCCAGTGAGCTGATGTACGTGTTTCTGTGCAGGAGTGATACTTCCATGCATACCTCAGGGTTACTTCACATTGGAAGAAAATCTGAGATCAGAAAAGAATGTATATAGGGCTTTGAAGTTACTTTTGTTGGTCAAAACTGAACACAAGGCATGTGCTGCTTCCACTGCAGCTCTGAGACTAGCTGCCCCTAAGAATATACACGTCTTTCATGGAGACACTGCATCTGTTTTTCCTTATTTTTCCTAATATAAAAAGGGTATAATTGAACAGGGAACAAAAAACGACAGTGTGAATGTTACTTCACTGTGTTAGAATTAGCTCTGTGTGTGTGTGTGTATCGGGGGAATTAATATAACTAGTTGTAAAAATAATAATGCATTGGGACAGTGGGTTATGTAGTTGCTTGTAGAAGCTCCATTATGCATCACATTATCGAAATAGCACATGGAACAGTATCAGTAGTGATGAATATAGTCCATTAAAACCCTTGAATAGTTAACAGGACCTCTAGTCAAGAGGCACAGAAGTGTGTGCATTGGTATTTTCAGTTTAATATGAACTTCAGACTTTCATAAGGCAGCTCCTTAGCTGACTTAAATTGATTTCAGGACTCCAAATTGCTACCAAAGGGCCTGCCCCATAGAATATAATGCAGTCAAGGATTGTGTGCTCAGTCACAAGTATTCAACATACTTCAGGTATAATTGTTGTTTAGAGAGCTTTCTATTTTAGGTTTCTATTTTATTATCTTCCAGCTTTCTGATAGCAACAGTAAGGTCTCTTGTGGAACCTTTATCTTTTTTTCAGTGAAAATCTTGGTATTTCTTCTTTCATTTTAGCATTTTTTTGCAATTTCATTATTGTTTCACAGTGCCAAGTGAGGTTGCATTTTGAAAGGTGGAAACACAGGTGTGACAGAGACATAATCCAAGAATTTTGAGTGCCACAATAGAAATATAAAAAGGAAGCTGATTGTTTTGGGAAGGAGAGCAACCTTTACATAGCATGAGCTGGGCTTCATACTTTGTTGTGCCCTACTACACTTTTTAATGTCACCACCTTGTTGATAATCTCTATGAATCTTAACATTTACAAGAAAACTCATCCGAGCCTTGTTCTGAATTCTCACCTGGCACACAGTTCCTGCTAATGTCAGTGGTGGTGTGCCTGGGCACACAGAGCACAGTGCCTTGTAGCCTTTTGCTTCTGGGCAAGAGAGGTTTCCTAGTCAACCTGAAGGCTGATTCTTTTCTACGACTGTAAAGACATTAGTGGCAAATACATGGCTGCCAAAGTACGAACCTCTTATGAGACAGCACCTGAAAAGTACAGGCTGTATTTGCATTACAGGGCAGATCCCCTGCAGGGGGTCCCTCACTGTGGTTTCTCGGTCATTGAAAGGCCCCTTGGTGGGAAATGTGGGCATGCATGTAAGAGAGTAACTGTGCCTTCTAGTAGGACCTCTCTGTGGTCATTGACAGTGCTCTAGACAGATGATAAAAACTGTTTTCCAGAACAAAAATGACCTCTAGAATAGCAATCTTGAAACAATTTGCTGTGTAAGCTTGTTCTCTCTGCTTCTAGATTTCAGCTATTTTAAGCAACTTTTCTGTATCATTACCAGCTACACTATCTTAATGCTGTTGAGGACAGAGTTTTCATGCCTTTATTTACTGCCAGTAGTCCTTTTTCTTGCACTGTAAAATACATTATATATTGCTATCCAATGAAAATTGGGCTGTTGGAGATAATTCCCATAGTAAACATGCTAATTTTTTAACCTTGTGCTAATATTAAGTCCCAGCTGATTGCTGAAGTCTTTTCTGTAGTTTAAATTGTCTGTGATATTGTATTCTCCAGAACTGTCTACAAAATTCAGGTCCTGATGCTGTAGTCATGACATAGAATTCCTGCTGAAGACAGCGGATGTATTCCTAGTAACTTATTTGGTAAATGGGGGCAGAAGCATGAATTTGCCATAGATCTTTATCAGTATGTCTCCCACAAGGAGCCTCCTGTCTTTTTGTAAGTCACTCATGTACTTAGTGAGAAGAAGATAGTGGCCTTGTGAGGAATGCACGTTGGGTGGTATATCTGCAGGGTAAACTCATAGGATGTTAATGGCCATCACTGTTCTTGCCACTGAGCTTGAGAAGAAAGTTGAGGAATCCAAACCTGAAGCAAACCAGCATTTTATATTACAGCTATGAAATTCATGGATGGATATGGGAAGGAGTTTGAGAACATGTGAGACATGAGCCTAGTGCTCATTAGATCTCAGGTTGTAGACAGTTACTTGCCTGCAGGAATTGAGGAAGGGAAAAACCTTAGCTTCATTTTATCTGAATTTCTTGATTCTTCACTTATGGATACTTAAGAAATCTAGAATAATTCAGCTGAGACAAGGGGAATTATGTGGCTTACAACAGAACTGGGAAAGAAGAATCGGGCCTGCAACTGCAGATTTTAGGGAAAAAAGAGATATGATCTTGGGAAATTTGAAAGACGGTGTGCAAGAAAGCCAAATTATAATGTATTTTGGTTCCGATAGGAACAGCAGAACAAGTTCATACATCACCTAGCAGCACAGTGTTAGCGTGTTATAAATGGATGTCTATGCATTACTACAGCAAAATACATCTGGCACATTTAGCTCCATATAGAACAAACCCACGTATTTTGGTCGAATTCTCTAGGTTTGTCACTATTAAAATGGGGGCAGAGGGTGTTCAGGTTTTGCACAGCATAAGACTTCTCTTCAGTGCTGGGAGCACAGTCTGCATCAAGCTGCAAACCCCACTTTAGACATGGAGTTTAGTTTCTTTCTTGACAGGTTCTCTCCTTGTATTGTTATAAAATCTACCAGGGAGAAGAGGGAGACCATCTGCAGTGGCAGAAAGCAAATATAACTGGTCATTTTAACTAGAGTGAACATCTATTTAAATAAAACAATGTTTTACAAAAAGTTGGCTGTTGCCCCATACAGATCATTTTTGATTCTGAAACACAGAGGCATAGTAACTAAGCGACAGATCAGCTGGTGGGACATGGATTGCCTAAGGAGACTGATGAAAGAGTCCCCAGTTGAAGAAAATCGGCATTATAAAATAAAAGTGCTTGCAATAGGGAGGTTTGTAGAGGAGAAGAAAAGGAAACAGATTGCTTTGAAAAGGGGAAACTGATTTCCTTTCCTCAAGAAAAGCTTTGTGTCTAACCTCTGATCTAGCCCCAAGAAGTGCTGAATTATGAAAAAGAATTTGAGGTGTAGCAGGGCGTGTGAGCATCTGCTGTTTCTCAGATACCTGGGTGGTTTTTTACATTATTGCTTTATGTAGAGTCTGGACTCCTTGAAATAGTCATAAAATGTATGAGCCTTTACTTGTCCCTTCATGCACAAGGCTGCAGCTCTTGACAAATCAATGCATAAGGAATTACGGGATCACAGAAGCCAACACTGCTGCTATAGCCCTTGTACTGCACTGCTGGAAAGGTCATAGTAACCAGTCTCTACACAGCAAGCACACTAGAGAAAAAGGATGTTTTGCCGAGGTCTAAAATGAAAACAGCCTAAGCATGATAGGACACCAAAACATAGATGTGACTGTCCAGCAGGCAGGATATAGTCAAAGCCATATAACACCTTGTGTAGGTAGCTAAAAGTTCTAGCTTTCAGAAAAGGCGCAGAATTTGATTTATATTTTTTAACCACACATTTCTGCTTCAGCTTTTTTTTTTTTTTTTAAAATTTCAGAATAGGAGAGGAATATAAAAAGCCATCTTATATATTTCTATATTTGCAAGAACCATTTTCTATGGGTCTTCTATGATAAATGTGCAACAAGATGTTCTCTATACTGTGAGTCTGAGTAGATAACATGCTTTTCTTCACCACTATAGAAGTTGCCCACTGCTAATTGTTGGGTTTTGAAGAGGAAGTTTAAATGGTGGTGTTCATGGAGGTAAAAATGGCATCAGTGCTAAGAGATCCACTGACGCTAGTGCAAAACTTGTTTCCTTCAGTGGGGGTTGGGTCATGACTTGTACAATTCTTCCAGGTCTTGGCAGGAAGTTGCCTCCCTGCATATATTCTACTGTTAATCTTGTTGGTCAAGGAAGGTCAGCTACCACCCTTCCTTTGCATGCAGAGTATTGCTCTCCTGCATCAGGTCTAGTCAATGTATTCAGGATAGTTCTTCTACTGCTGGATCTTCTCATTTCTGTTGTTTCCAGTTGATTCCCTAGAGTCACTGCAGTTATCTCCAGATAATCTTTGGTTTTTTTCTTTTTGAACCTCACAGAGGAAATATAAACCTTGCCTTCAGATGGGTCTAAGTGTAGAACATGGTTGTGCTGCTCCACTGATGTGTAAGGGATTGCTACATTTGCAAACTACCTCTTGTAATATAACAACTGTTCACCCTCAGCCACAGGTGTCATAAATGGTTTCATAAATATTGCATGCATGTGTACATACAAAATCCTCTCTTTGTATGAAGAGTATTAACATTAACTAACTTGCTAAATTTGATTCATCTCTTCTTCTGCTGAAAAGGAGGCATAATATTCTAAGTACTCTGCTGAAAAACACTCTAGTTTGATTTAATGCTACTTTGCCTTTATTACTTTCCTTTCATTCTCATTCCCCTTCTCTGTTTCTCTTTTATTTTATCTCTCTTTGGTGGCTATATACAATTTTATGGTACATTCTGTGGAGGTTTGTCCACAACAAAAAGGAAATCTAAATGTCTTAACTGGTTAAACAACCAAACGCACAGAGCAAAACAAAGTGAAATATAAAAATGCAACTGAAGCCTATCCCTAAAGCTTGTAAATTGTGTATTTCACTAAATTAGGATGAAGTCATAGTCACTATTTCAGTATGTGGAGATGGGTTGTGATGAAGAATACAATAACATTTCCTTAAAATAAGCTCTTCAGGCGACATTTCTTTTCCTGCTAAAATATGAGTCTTGTGTTAGCTTTGATGATTTCTTTGGTCTCCTATAATGTAAAAGTTGTATTACTTTAAGTACTAAAACTTCTTCTCTCTAGAAACATCAGTGTCTTGTCATAGAAAAATGGTTGTCATTCATCTATTAAAATCTTTAATTGCATCAATAAATAACCATCCTGAGTTTCTACATTGGAAGGCTGCTGCAGTATAAAACCTCAATTCAGTCTCTTGTGTTTAATCATTTGTTATTAGACAGTAAGTTTGGTAGTGTGTGTTCATCTGTTCTCTCATCCTTCTTTTAAACATTTTATTGCCTCTTCTCTGCTCACTCACTTTAAAGACAAATCTAGGGCACAGAGGACCCCATGGTTTCCAAAACTGTGCAGCTTGAGCTGCACAGGAGAGAGATATGATTTTATTAGCATTTTTCCTGCTTTGTCTTTTCTTTATGGGACGTGAGAGTGATTTGAAGTGTGTGTCTTGTGGACTGTGGAGCCCAGTTCCATGATTTGCTTTCTGGCAGCATACTGGGAAGTTCTGGGTCTTGTACAGATCTTGGGAAGATCCCAAGCAAGAGAATCTGCTTGTATTTCATTTTTTTCCCTTCCTTCCACATGTGCCAAACCACCATCATTGTTAGTGAAATGTTATTTAGTGAAGCGTCAAAATGAAATTATCTTTTTGCTAGAAACCATAGGTAGCAATTGTATTCTTTTGGTATTTCCACTACATCGGTCATGATCCTGCCCCTCTATTCTGCTCTCGTGAGACCTCACTTGGAATAATGTGTGCAGTTCTGGTGTCCTCAACATAAAAAGGACATGGAACTGTTGGAACAAGTCCAGAAGAGGGCCACAAGGAT
>JASSUY010040273.1:6856-33554 GCA_032466535.1 Forpus xanthops | reverse complement strand
GGTAACGGGTTCAAACTTCAACAGGGAAAGTTTAGATTGGATCTGAGGAAGAAATTCTTTACTGTCAGGGTGGTGAGCCACTGGAACGGGCAACCCAGGGAAGTTGTGAATGTACAATCCCTGGCAGTGTTGAAGGCGGGGTTGGACATAGCCTTGGGTGGCATGGTTTAGTGTGAGGTGTTCCTGGCCATGGCAGGGGGCCTGGAGCTAGATGATCTTAGGATTCTTTCCAACCCTAACTATTCTATGATTCTATGAAATTAAACAACCATGTTTTAATTGAAATTTATCTACCAACAAGTGTAATGTAATAGAAGACAACCTATCTATGTTATATTTTGAATACTCCCATGTAATTCCACTGCAAGATGTTCAGCTACGTTTTTATCTCTTCAAAATTTTGCAACGTGTATACAAGTCCTATTTACCTGAATTTCAATAAGAGACTTCTTTGAGTGCTTGGCAGGAGCTGGTGAACTTCAGAATATGTTTACTTTTAACAAAACTTTCATTGCTGTCTCTGTTAAAGAGCCTTTTCTGCATTCCTGAGAAAGCTCTGACAGGCTATGGCAGTGACCTCCCTTTTTGAATTTGAATACAAATCTCTCATATACTTATGTTCATTTCTTCTATTGCCCACCTTCTTCTGTCTTGCAACTGTAATATTGTCCTGGAGTGGATTAGCTCTCGTTTAATGTGTATCACTACAGGTGGCAGAAAGTAACATGTTTTAATCCTAAAGTTAGGATCCATGTTACCTGAAAAGGCAGCGAGTTAGTTTGTGCTGGGCATGGATCCCAGTGCTTCATAGTCTTGAAGGAGTTATTCTCTTGTTTTCCAGCAGGTGCTAATAATGGTGGAGTTGGTATGGAGCAATGGGATATGAGCAAAGTGTTTGGTCAGTTGTCTTTCTGACTGCCTAAAACATATTTCCAGACTATCCTTTTCATTAACCACTTCTAGAAAAGAGAGAGCAATTAGCTCCCCACGGCCAGACTGGACAAATCTCATCTGCTTGTGCTGCAGCATCTTGGAGTGATTGGAAGTAGGAGCTGCTCAGAGGCGATGAAGATACCAGAGCTGAGCACAAGCCTATTCCAGCATATCACAGGCCATAGTAAACTAAAAAAACTTCAAGGATAGTAAGTAACTAAGCAAAGCCAGGAGGTCTGATCTGGATGTAAGGACACTCTGGGAGGGGGTTTAAGCAAGCAGTGTAACTGGCATAACTCATGCTGTTAGAATCAAGAGGAGTTTAACCGTGGGTTTATAATGGCAGTGGAGCTCAGACAGAACTGGGGGTTATAGAATAGGATCCTACAAACGGTGAATTAGAAGGCCAGTATTTCTTAGTGATGGTTTTATTGTTAGAAAACTTGATACCAACAAGTGAGACTTTTTCCTAACTGGAGTTTGTTCTTTGAATCAGATTTCTGCAACTCTTTCTTTCTAAGCTGCTCATGCTGTCATGTTTGCCATCAGAGTGTGCTGCTGGGTAGACAGCAAAAGCCTTTTTCAAGGAAAGGTGTATGCCTGCAAAAATTTGAGTGTGACCCCATGCTTCAAATAGTCCTCTTGTTATAAATACCAGTATGAGGGAAACACAGGGATTTAGAAAGGGAACAGAGAGAAATATTTATTTATTTCACTCTAAAAAGTGACCGTGAAAATATGCATATCAATTAACCAGAATCTGCCAAGTTGTTATTTTATAAATGGAAAAATAAAAAGCTTACAGAAAAGTACTTTTGTCTTTCTAAAAGGGATGGCTTCATGCCCGTATGAATACTGTATCTCCACCAAAAATGCATATTTAAAAAAAAAAAAAAATCAGATATACCAAGATGAAATTAATCTTGAAAAAAAAAGCTGTTGAAAGCCAAGGAAAATTGTTAATAAGAAACTCCACAGTTGCAAATTCTAATTTAGTTCATGTAAGGTGAGCCTGCTGAGAAAGAGCAGAACCCTTGTCCATCTGAAATGTTTTCATAACCCCTCCACTATTCAGCTCTGAGTGAGAGAGAGCTGTGGAGATTCACTGTATGTCAAGTGCAAGAGAGAAACAAAGGTCTGAAGCTCATCCTGGAGCAACTAACTCAGAGCTTTGGTGATAATAGCATTGCCCCTAGGTAGAATGAGCCTACATGCACTGAATACTTAGGTGTGCTTATCTTCAGTTGTTCGATTCTGTATGTCTTTTTGTTACAGCTTAGTTGAGCTTTCTGATAGAAATAAATTTCAGAAATTTGGTACACCAGAGTTAAAAAAAAAAGGCAGGGAGAAGGGGGCAGTCCTGAGAATGATGGCTGCCCCCAGGAAGTGAAAACGGGAGGAGAAGTTAAAGTGAATCATGATGTTGCAGTTAGCTTATGTGATTTTTTGTCTATTCATTTTAAGTAAAGCCAATGATTCTTAAAGGCCAAATTAAACTGTTACTTACATGACCAAAGAACTTAGCTTATGTATAACTTACTTCTTTTCCCTTCAAACATTGTGTTCTATCCTTAATCTGTTTCTCAGAATAGGGAGGAGGAAATCTCCAGCATTTATTAAATCACTAAATGGGATAACATTGTCTCCTTTCTGAGGGATGTTAACTACTTATCCTTGTTTGCTGAGCACAGGTTGATGGCTTGTGACCACAGGACACAATTTAATAGATTGAACTGTGTCACCACGGTAACTATGGCAAGCACAACTTCCACCTTCTTTTCACACACAGAGTTCTGCCTTAATTTCTTTTTATCTGAAAGACCCACAAAGCTGGAAAACATGTTAGACTCTGTTGATTTTACCTGTATTTCTTTTTTAGCTTTAATATCCTGTGAAAGAGCTATACGTTGCCAAATTCAGTCCATTTACATTTTTAACCCTAAAGCATCCTTTGCCAAGCAGAGTACCTCATACGCTGACTTCTGCTTGAGGTTGATAACTGATTCTGTAACATTCTCCTAATATTTTCCTCATCAAGTTAAAGATTTGGAAAATATAATATATTTTTCCTGATCAATTAAGGGGAAAAAACAAATAACATTCTGGTGCAATTTGCAGTATATACCTATCTATGTATTTGGGGGCTTAGTGTAAAAGAGATTGAGTTGGAAATATGAAGGTTAAAGCACCTGTGAAAATTGCAGCAGAAAAGTGGTAGAAAGAGGGAACTTATCATAGGCATGACATTTTACATGGGCCATTTTCATTATTTCAAATCAAACTGCACATCATATTGCAATTTTCAATGTCTCCTGCTTACACAGCCCCTTAGATAGACTTAAAAAACTGTTATCTGTACTGTGCTGGCAATGACACTGAGGCATAGGGAGATGTGGGAAAATTGTCCAGTCTTGCAGAACTTTAGCAAGTACTTTGAGGGGTATGATGCTGCCCCTTCTTTTTTCCCCATGAAGACAATGACCATAAGGGCTTGGGTCCATACTCCTCAATGCAGAGTTTTTTCATCTCTAAGATGAATGATTACCTTAGGATCAGAGTGTAACACTGGTAACTTTATTTGGTTAGTACCTAATTTTATATCCCGACATACTGAATATAGAAGGATAGAGTACCAAACGTGGGGCCTCCCACATACTGTGAGATTCTGATCTGTACCCTTTCCTAGCCTGTAGCCCTCATTTGGGGAGGTGTTTGCTTGTACTTGAGTACATGAGAGCAGAAACCAAGTTATGGACAGCTTACATACACGTTGCTTTTGGTCTATTCAAAATCACTGATGGTGATCTTAGAGTCCTATATTACTGGCATGATGGATACTAGTCTGATTCATGCCCTATTAGAGCCATAGGTAATTCCCGGATTCCCTGTATTGTAGTTTGCATTTGCGAATTTGTTCTTTGTTTTGCTACAGCCTGTGGAAGTCTTTCTAGTGTAAGAAGCTCTCTGTTGGAACTGGCAGCAATATGGTAGCTTTTTATAACAATGATCAACAAAGAAGACCTTTATTTGCCTCATTCTCCAAAAAAGAGTAGAATCATAGAAGCATAGATTAGGATTGGAAAGGACCTTAATATCATATAGTTCCAACCCCCCTGCCAGGGGCAGGGACACTTCCCACTAAACCATGCCACTCAAGGCTATGTCCAACCCTGCTTTGAACACAAGTGACTGGGTGTGTTTGAATGGATTGATGCCCCCCTCCGCCAACATGTCTAGTTTAAAGCATTCTTGACCAATCTGGCAAGCCTCTTACCAAATCTGCTCTTCCCTTTCTTTGTCAGACCAGCTCCACCAGCCCCCAGTAGACCTGGCCTACTAAATTGAGTCCCGTGTTCAAGGTACCCAAACTCCTGACTAAAGCATCACTCTTCTAACCATTTATTAACCTGGTCAATCCTCCTAGCTTTTTTAAGGTCCTGCCCTGTATCCTGGAGAATTAATGAAAAGACAATCTGCTCTCCAGAATTCCTAACCACCTCTCCCAGAGCTCTGTAGTCCTTCTTTATGTTCTCTGGACTACTGCTATCTACATCACTAGCACCCACATGGATTACTAGAAGTGGGTAATAGTCAGTCGGACCGACTAGAGCAGGCAGCTTCTCTGCAACATCCTGATCTGAGCCCCTGGTACCACAGCAAAAAGTTACAAATGTGTAGTTACTTTATGATCGCAAGATCTGCGTAATTTTACAAAGAACTTATTACAAATGGAGCTAGTATATCTTTTTCTTTAAAATGACTGGAATGAAAAGGTTTCCTTGAAGACTTCTAAGCCATGCAAGTTAGAGCCATTCTATGGGAATGGCTTATACGCACTGTAAGTGCAGCAGAGATTAATTCTGCTTGGCTTTATCTACCAAGCTCAGCAATATCCTGGCCTGCAAATTCCACCTGTTGAGTCACTATAGTTTGTTTTCTTTTTGCTAAATTTTTCATGTGGGGCTTTGGAATTGCTTTTTTGCTCCTTTTTCTGAACCAGACAGCTTTCTGTCTGATGTCCTAGATTGGTGGTAAGAAAGGCCATGAGCATACTGTGCAATACTATACATACTGACCAGGCATGAGAAAAACATGTTGGAAGAGATTTAGCTGACTTTTATATATAGAACAGAGTTAAATATGAATTTGACCTTCTAAAAAACAGAGAAAACAAGTAGGCCAAAATATTTCTGTGCCTTGAATCTTAGTCATTAGCACAAAATACGAGAGTTCATCCATGAAAACTAAGATGAACTTCATAAAGACGTTTGATTGAAGTCAGTAGTTTTGTAAGGAATGGGAAGGCTCTTTGTGACCTTGCCATTCCTTCTTAATTCATGTCTTGTTGGGATTAGGAAGTTCATGTGAATTGAAGTTAGACTACTCAGTTTAGAATTGGATGGAAGCATCTGCGTATGTAATACTGTAGAGTGTGTTTGCCAGAAAACTTAATAGAGAAATTCCTGGAGATTTTGTCCATTTGTCTTCCAAGACAGGGTGATTTCTCACCACAGAATGCTGCTGTGCAACATCTGCTTTAGAAAATGACCCATATGATAGCAAAAATATCTTCAGTTTGTCTCAACCAACTGGTTCACATACTAAGAAAAATTTGATTAAACCAACATTAGACTATATGGTCTGAGCAATGCGCCACTTCCCTGGGATATTTTTCCACTGGTACTGCCATGCCACAATCCCTCCACAGATGTTTAGGTACATTTCTGTCATGGTGCTACAGTCAAAGCAGTGTCCACAGTTTAGATCAGTGCTTGAATCTATCTCTATCTCTTGTCTCCCTGTTTCCATTTCTGTGTGTTTTAATATGTGAGGTTGAAATAAAAATCATTCTGGAATAGATGGCAAATAATTGGCTTCAGCTTCTTTCCTCCTTCCTTTCCCCACTCAACCCACCTGGGCCTATGTTTATTGAACTCCATACATTGTCAAGACAGTATTTGTAAATGGAATTTAACTGTAGGTGAGCAGTACAAATGTAATAATATTACACAACTCTTGTTTAATTTTGAAGGCTCCATCCTCAGCAACAGCGCTTATAATGGACGGTTCAAGCTGAATTATCCATTATTGCTCCCAAAGTTTACAATTAAACTATCGATCAAACCTGGCAGAAAATTCTCAAGCAAGCTGGGTGTGCACCAGGCTTGTTTTAGATGCAGGCTGAGGGAGAGAAAGCCAGAAGCAGCCTTCAGCTAATCCTCTTAGTGGTAACTGTCCTGAATGCAGCAGTGATTATGTATCGTGCTTATACAGTTTTAATAGTGCAGGTCCTATGCAATTTGCGACCTCTATTTCTGCCCAGAAAGATTGGAGCTTAACAGGTTTGGATCCACAGGGAACCAGCTTCGGCTTTTAGGCTTCTTCAGACACTGCAGAATGCATCTTTTCTGGGGAATTCCACAATAAAATGACTGTTATTTATCATTACAAACCTCTTTATCATTTAGTCAATAAAAGGCCTCTCTCTCTCACTTTTTTTCCATGGTGTGCTCAGAGTCAGAAATCTGTATTAGTCTCCCCTGGCCTGAAGGCAAGAGATGTCAAATGCTAAATCATGATCTGCCCTGGCTTTCTGGCTAAATTGTGTATGAAGGCCTGAGGCAAAAAGGTGCACATGCTCATTATTTGAAACAGAATGATTTTTTCCCCTTTCTTTCCTTTTTTTTTTTTAAATACATATTGAGACATATATGGTAACATACATACAGTAAGCTTCTGAAAAGTATCAAACCTGAAACAAACCAGCCAGAGCTAAAGATGTCAAATATATATGCTTGCAGATTGGGAAATAGGAAGGGATTGTCAAGAAAAATCAGATGATCTTCCCCTTTTGAACTTTTTGTTAGCAGTGGAGAAAAAAGTGTTAGGAGTTGACAGCAAGGTGACAGATGTGGTAAATAATACATCTGGTGAATTTACCCCGTTTTGGTTTTTTTTTGGTTTTTTTTGAGAGAGGAGGAGACATTTGAAATGAATCTTACTTTGAAATTGGTCAGAAAACCTGCATGAAAACATATTTTAAAGCCTGTGATTGTTTTGCAAAGTGTTTTGAGCACGTCTTCATCTACTTATTTGTTTACAATTTTGTGATAGATCACCTTCCTCACAAAGCATTGTTACTACCTCAGATTGGCTAAGAGATCTTTGCAAAGAGGTTTTAGGACAGTCATCCCTTGGGCATATTTTTGTGTGAACATACTTGCATATATATGTTTAAGTATTTCAGTTTTTTTAAGTATTTTTGTGAGGGAGGAATCATGTATACCAAAATATTGATGGGAAAGTTATTTGCAGGGTTGTGCTTGTCTATGAAGCAAATTTACATTTTTGTATTTATTTTGACACTAGGGAAATGCTCAACAATGCTGGTTTACAGTATTTGCTCAGCAGAAGGTGGCAAGGAGCTCCTATTAAAGCATATTCAGCTTCACGGTTTCCACACGGTGGACTAAAGTTTCAGAAGCTGCAGCGAAACCTGGGGAGATACTCTGGAGAATCTAAACAATGTATGTATGTTTAGTGCTCAATATTTTTTTGTATTTGACAACAAAATATTCTGCATGTATGTATTGACCATCTGCTCTCTTAATGTAAACAAAAAAGAGACCACAGCTTGGAGAAATAAAAGGGCTCATGAAACAGGGACATTATGTTCAGCTAGCCAATTTTTTTTTGTATTGCTATTTTGATGTAGATTCCATAAAACTGGATTTATTCAATTGCTTTGTTGCTGGTTACAAATGTTGGGAACGAGCTGAGGTTGCTTGGATTCAGATATTCTTTTTCTGAAGGTTTCTGGGAGATGATCTGATTGGATAAAAGTTTTCAGGGAAGACTCCTCAATGGGATGACATGTTAATGGCTGATACCTACACTTAAAAAGCAAACTCTGTCAGTTCAACATTTTTTGAGCAGTTTAATTTCCAGTTCTTAGTGAGGGCTTTATATTTAGATATATGTTAATTGCAAAATCCTTCGGTTTATAATGTCATAGATTTATAAGAACTGTGCTAATGTGTAATTTTTTAGTTATGACTGAAATGGTCTGCATTCCGAGTGTGATTTTTCCAGATTTAAAATAATGCATTTTGAGAATCCTTATATTCTAGTCTTTGTAGCGAGATAAAAAATGAGGCTGTTCTCTACACATCACTGGTTCTGTATTTCTCCCACAGAGAATGATGTCCTGTTGAAATTACTTGAGCTCTTTTTCCAGCTGCCATAAATGTGAGAGTGGAATGAAGAAACTTACCATGGTTTTTGAAAACTAACAGGGTCCCTGCTAGTTTGTAAAGTTCAATTAAAGCCATCTTTTCCATTTTTAATTTTTTTTTAAAAATTTAACATATAAAAATAATGCATGAGATTGATCAGAACAAAAGTGAGTGAAATGTTGATGTTTTTGTATTTGTCTTATGAAAAAAAACACCAGAATAATACAAAACAGAAATGCCACACATGAACTTTTCTGCAATTTCACTTCTCCCTTCAAATTACTGTAGAGCTTACTAGAAAAGAAAAGTCTTTGTCTCTCTGCTGCTTGTGGTTAAATTAAATTCTCCTCAGCAAAGAAGCTGACTTTACAGGGATACAGCTTGATATATTGCAGTGCTATGGTTTCTTCATAAATGCAGAGGCCTGGTCCTATATCCCTTCTCATTCATCTGTGGATTTTGTCCTGAACTCATATGCATGAATGACCAGCCATTCCAAACAAATGTGTGGATTGACTGGTGAGCCTTGTTGTGCTCTGTTTCTGTGCACTCTCTTCTGATGCATGCAAGGGAAAACTCTGGCCTCGGCTGAGGGTAACGGAAGCTTTATTCTTTGAAGCTTCAAGGTACAATATTCCTGTATCACCCTTGACAGTATGCTATCATTCCGGGATGGAGAGTATATCGCTCATGAAATGGATCAAATGTACCATGTGTTGGGCACCTTGCTTAATTGGTCAGTTTTCTGGCATCCCACTGTTGGCAATGAATTTGGAGAACTGAAGACTCAAGGTGAAGATCCTCTCCTTAGCTCAGTTCAGCAGGTCACACACACTATCAGAATATTCTAGAGCTGTTTGTCTAAAAACAAAGCAGTTACATAAAGGTAACCTGGAGTGAGAAAATCTTTGCTTGTGTTAAGAGATGTACAGAGGACTTCTTGCCTTGAAAAGCAACAGTCTCACTGAGCCAAAGCAGTAGAAAATAATAACCCTAATAAGCATGTGTAGTAACACACGTTCTTGTGAGGTCTGTGCAATACCAGTGCTCAGTCTAACATAAGAATGTCAACATTAAGAGTGTTGCAATTTAAAAGCAGTTTAATATTGCTGTTATTACTCCTGCCAAGGAAAATGAGTCCTATGAAATTTACTCTTGTGAAGCACAAAACTTTAGAAATGCTAAGTGGAACCACAGAAGTTTTAACAGAATTTTCTTACTTCTACTATATAAGCATGAGACATTTCTATGCTTTATCTTTCATTTTGTATACAATCTTCTACATTTTGCAAAGTTCTCTGCTGCCTTTTTGCTTCTGAGATATCACATGCACTTTTCTAGGTGCACTCTGAGTTGCTCAGTAGAGTTCTTCCTGAATATCAAGGAAATGCAGAATTTCAGAGTAATTGTTCACTAAATGTTATTGCAGCACTCTTGTGGCTCTTCATTTTACTTTTTTTTTTTTTGTTATTTTTCTTAAAAACCAAATCCAGTGGGACTGTATATTATGTATTAAGTTTATTTAGTGCAATATGCCCTGACTCCCCTTTCACTGTGGCTGTAACTCAAAATAACTCCACTGAAGTAATTTCAGTTTCACTGACATAAAACTGAGAATCAGACCCATAAATTCTTTATTCATTCCACAAGTGCAGAAAGCTCTTGGGACTGACAGACTTCTAATTGTTGCCTTCCTTCTGTTTAATCATAGCCTGACTTTTTTTTAAAAGCATTTTGAAATTTAAAAACAGAGGAAAAAGCCTAGTAGTGTACTTCCAAGAAGAGACTTGATTAGGACAGCCTTTGTCCTACTGTGACACTTTATGCCTAGTTAGAAATTGTAAAAATAAGATTTGTAATGGAAAAGCTAAGCAACACATACGTGTAGCTGTAATAAGTGAGAGTTGCATTTATACAGTCTAAACTCCCTACAAGATTCTGAAATCCTATTTCATTAGAAAATATAATTATAGCTGCCTTCTCTGGTTTTATTTTTTTTTACTTCAGCTTAGCAAAGTGCAGGAAGCTAATATCATTGTCTGTGTCCTTCAAACTGAAGCTGCTTCAAGTGGTACTTCAATGAAATAGACTGTTTTCATACTTTTAATGATGTGTTTGTTTTAATTTGGTTGTAAGTTCATGTTTCTTTAGGATTTCTCTGAATGTTATCCCCCAGCTATATGTGCAACTCAGGCTTCCTGTTTTAAGGTCATTCTTAACTCAGAATATTATCATCATATTGGATGTAAATAAAAGGAGGGATATAAAAATATTCATTAGCTTAGTATAGTTCTTATTTCAAAAGCCAGTTTCTGTGTACTTCCCATGTATGATCTCTGAATAAAATTTATGTTAATATCTTTATACATCTCATAATGACAGCCTGAGTAAAACACAATAGGCCAAGCATTCTTTTTTTTTCTCTCATGGATTTTCTTTGTTCATCTGAATAATATATTTATCTTCTCAATTTATATTTCCTATAGCATACGCACATTAAAGTACAATATATGAAAACAATAAAGAAACTGGACCCTAATTTTTAGCTCAGCAAAACTCCATTAATTGTGAATAGAAGCAGTATTTGCTTGGGAGCATTCTGAGATTACGTTGTTTAAGTGTAGTTTCCACAGGATTTGAAATGGCCCAGTCAGTTCTTCAAGCGGGCTTCTCAGGACTTGAATTAGTTAGGTGCTGAATCACTGCTGTTTTGTAACATGTTGGCTACATTTAAATGGCTAATCATGCCTGAGACGCATCTGTCATACGCATTCATGACATGTAGAAGCATACTGTGGTCTAGATTTAAGCTGAGCTTTAGAGCAGCGAGGATGGGGATAGGTTGCAAAGCTTGTGGTGCTCAGTCACTTTTAAACCTGTGCTTCACTTTGCAGATTAGATGGCCTAGGTATTCAGCACACTGTATAACATGCACAGATGACATCCTGAGAACTGCATCCATCACCTGGGATAATGTCAGTAATCATTCTATGGTTAGTTACTAAGTCATAACTTGAGTTTAAGGCAACTTACTCTGATGGACCTTTGCTTATCTTCACTTGTGCTATCTACTCTAAAACTGGAATCAAGATGATAAATGCTTAATTTATATGGACAGCAGCTGGCTTTAAGGATGGGCACCCAGCTCTGTTTTCCTTGCAAAGAGCTGTGGAAAATTTTCAGTCTTAGCCCAGGATGAGAAGAGGGTAGATAGAGAGAAGGGGGAGGGAAAAGCTGGTTTAGGAAGCATAATTGGAGTCAGCAGGGACACATATTTTAAGACCTGATCCACTAACACTGTTGAAATCATCTCTGGCACAGGCTTTTTTTTTTCACTGGAGGAGTAGTTTGTCCTCTTAACTCCTCACCTTCTGTCTTTTCCTTCTGAAAGCCTAGATTATGTGTTATCTGAGACTGGGACCCTCCTTTATTTGTAAAACACAGCTGATGTGGTTATTCTCCCTGTTATAGCCTGCAACATACTGCTGGATTACAAATAGCAAGCAGCAGAAGGAAGTGTGGACAGTTATCAACACTGCTTACAGGGCCACTGGCAGGCTTCCTTCCTGCCATTTTGGGTAATATAATTCCAATTTCAAAATCAAATACTATTTTCTGAAAGGATATATTTCTTTTCAGAATCCTTGGCACACTAGCCTCAATGCTGCAGTCCTAATTCTGTCAAAACACCAAAAGACTTCAAAGTTACTTTTTCCTTGATTCAGGTCTGCAGAATTGTGTTTTTAAGTACAAACATGTACGTGGCCTAACTCCCAGAAGTGCTGAGCAGACCCATAGTATGTTGCCAACAAAGGGAGTGAACTAGACAGCTTGAAATACGGTAGTTAATGAAATTGTTCATGTTGTTTTCATAATTACATTTATAACTGCATCATCGTGGTGTGATGTGTTGATTAGTATCCTGAGCAATTCATGTAATTAAACAGAGCATAGGGAATTAGCAGACTTACAGCAATACCATGCTACTGTTACTGGCACATTTTTATTCACATCTGTTTGATGGACTGGGAGGTGACCGCAGTTTGGGAACTGACAAAGAGGCAATGGCTTCTTTCTCTTTCATGCTGGCATGATCCTGTGTCTGCAAAGCGAATTTGCCACTGCAGCATGAGTGCAGTGGGTGGCTGGACCTGGTGCTTACTATTGAGCATTATTAAAAGGGTGCCTAACCATCTTGGTGGGAAAGCACCCATACGTCTGTCTCTTTTTGCTGTAGATGTCTGCAAAGTCTGCAATGAGTCATTGACACATGTATTCAGCAGCAGACTGCATCTGGAATGCACTGTGACACTTGGTCTGACAAAGTGTTAAATGTGAGCAAATGCCCCACATTGCTCAAAAGGAGGGAGTTGTGCACTGTGTCTGATTCAGACTTCAGTTGTCTCATCATAAGCAAATGGTTTATCTTCTTTTTTGCCACATGCCAAATTACAGTTGTATAGTGAAATATTGGCAGGACTATGTAGTATATGCAAAGTGCTTTGAATGTAAAGCCCAAATATTACAATCATTATAGAACATTGACAAATGTTCTTTGGGCAGTATGCATGTCCATGGCAGGGGGGTTGGAACTAGATCATAGAATCATAGAATAGTTAGGATTGGAAAGGACCTAAAGATCATCTAGTTCCAATCCCCTGCCAGGAGCAGGGACACTTCCCACTAAACCATGCCACCCAAGGCTATGTCCAACCCCTCCTTGAACACCACCAGCAATGGAGCATCCACAATTTCCCTGGGCAACCCATTCCAGTGCCTCACCACCCTGACAGTAAAGAATTTCTTCCTCAGATCCAATTTAAACTTTCCCTGTTTAAGTTTGAACCCGTTACCCCTTGTCCTCTCACAACAGTCCCTCATGAAGAGTCCCTCCCCAGCATCCCTATAGACCCCCTTCAGGTAGCAGCCTTCCAGTATCTGACGCGGGCCTACTGGAATGCTGGGGAGGGACTCTTCATGAGGGACTGTAGTGAGAAGACAAGGGGTAATGGGTTCAATCTTAAGGTCCTTTCCAACCCTAACTATTCTATGATTCTATGTTTCCATACCATCTACCAGATGTTCTTGGGAGTTTGAAGAGAGTTCAGAGTTGTGACAAACTAATCAAGTGTCTAACCTTCATTTTATATGAGTGCTTAAGAAATGGTTCACAAATATGAAAACTGCCTTGTAATAATCCTTGCAGGTTTTGATAAAAACTTATGTTTTAAGGCTCTTCATGTATGCATGTTCCCTGGCTGTATTCTTCTGAACCATGATGAAATATTAAGTGTTGATATCTCCCTGATTTAGGTTGTGCTTTACACCCACAGGTATTTGTGCTCTTATGGCTGTTTCATTTTTCTGATGTTCATAGTTAATTTGCATTCCTTTTCTGGAACATTCCTTCACATTCTCACTCATGAGTCGCCTACTATGTAATATTTATAACACAAGCACAAACACTTGTGCTTTATTGAGCTGACTTGACCCTCTCATAGCTAGGTGTCAGTGTAAAAGTACTTATTATTACATTTTATTGCACCAACAAAGGCAAAGGTAATAGTATTTTAGACTGAGTTGTCTCTCTATATATAGGAAGATCTACTCTACAGTCCATATACTTCATCTAAAAAATGCAACTGTGGTAGTGGTATAGTATAAAAATTGTCCTATGATTTTGAGAAATTATCATTTAATTAAACTGACTTACCAAATGCTTGAAGCTAGTGTGTATGAAATTTCTATATAGAATAAACTGTAAGGTGCAGCTGTCATCATTAAAAAGTGTATTATTGCATAAGATGTATTCAATCACAAATTTATTTGATTTCTTTTAGCACTGTTATTATTTAAAAAATTGAACCTCTTATTTTGAATGAATCTTTCCTACTGTTTAGCAGATTAACAACCTTTATCAATCATGACATTATCTGTTCTGTATTCAATAAATAGAATCATGGGATCATAGAGTCATAGAATCATAGAATACTTAGGGTTAGAAAAGACCTTCATATCGTCAAGTGCCAACCTCCCTGCCACTAAAATAATATTTGTATAGATTCCTGTACAAATATCGTACGTCACTGGTGACTGACAATACAACTTATCCACTTAATTTTTTGCAGATATCTTACCTGAGAACATTCTGATTTCTAAGTGCTCATTTTTCATCTGAAGTCTTTCTTTCCATACTTTTCTTAATTAAAGAATGCTGACAACACAATCACCGTCATTTACAGGATATCATCTCTGGTGTTTTTACCTTTTATTTTTTGTTGTGTTTTTTTTTGTGACAGTTTTTCACATGTAGCTGAGATAGTTTTACAGAGGATGGTCTACAGCTAAGAAAAAACACTATGGTAATCTGAACTGCAGCAACAAGCCTAAGTGAAGGTTCTTTTTGCGTGGCTGTACTTTCGGGTGGTTTTTGGTTTTTATTTGTGGGGGGAGGGAGAGTGAAGCTGAATTAGAAGGTCCCAAAAAGATTTTAAGTAAAGTTATGATGGAAACAGCAGCAAGGAAAGTTCACTAGCTTTTTTTTTTTTTTTTTAAGAAATGAAGTTCAGTGCTACATAAACCACACAGTGCTCTGTATGCATGTATAGTTGTATTATCTTAAACTGTATGAGAAATCTCGAGAGTGAAAACAAATCTTGCAGAGATTGCTCCCACTGGCTTACGACCTGTCACTCTTCCTTCTGGTGGGTAAAATGGTTTGTAGTGGTCCTGCTCACTGACATAAATGCAGCTTACTTCAAAACCTCCCTGGTCTTCAAAGGATTCTCAGCCTTTAATTAGTACAGCCTTTGCTGAGGGTGAAGACAGCAAGGCCCATCTAGGACTATGGTCCAGCAGGGTGGGCTGTGTCTGTCTCCCAAGTCGTACTAGCAATAAAACTGTTGTAAGAACAGATGTTGCATTCCAAGTAATTAGTTATTAGAAAATATTAGGAAGATTCTGGGGGCTGGATCATTTTTTTAAACATATTTTTAATTGTTTTTTTCTTCAATTTGGAATCATAAGAGAAAAAATTAAAAATATTTTGGTTTATGGTGCATCATGATAACCATTAATAGGTTTCTGCTTCTATTGTACTGTCTCTGGATATCCAGATTTCCTCCAACCATACTTATTTTTGTTTGTTTGTTTGTTTGTTTGTAACATCCTCTCTTCATGCACTTCACTAAGATTTTGAATCTCTACCAGTTTTTAAAGTCCTTTTACTTAATTTGTTTATATATCTATTTGTTCCTGTGCCTTCTAGAATTATTTCTCTCCCTTGTCTTAAATTAGTCCCCTTTTTTACTGTGCAGTTACCTCAAGTCTTGATTCTGCTTTCGTATATTCTTCCAACTTCAGTTTAGCTTCCATTTTTTCCTTCGCTATGTCATTGTTTTGCATGTGTAAAAGTTGGCATGTGTTTCAGATTTCATTCCTAGTGAATTCTTAGCTATCTTCCTCTGATTTATACCAGAGAATTTAAGTCAGTTTCTACTGTCTAAATCTGTCTTTTCCTGCATTGCTGCTGTTAACGAGTGGTTCTGACTGAGGTTTTTCTGATGTTTTGCCTGCAAGTCTGTTTCGTGTGCAGGGATCTTGTCTTTTTCCTGATTCTAGGCTACTTCAGATGAACATTGTACTTATTAGCAACAAATGAAGAAAGAGAAATGAATTTAAAAGGAGTCGCTATAGTATTTCTGTATTATCAGATACAAAATTTTAAATCTGAAGGTTTCTCCTGTTCAGCCTGCAGTTTTGTGCATACTTTCACCATATACCCACTTTCTACATTTTTACTACGCCTAGGAAGCTCTTAAATGTGCAATTTCTGTAATTTGCCCAGTGTCCAGTATAGCTGAGGGCTATATTGCAAAGCTTTCTTCATGACTTCTACTGCAGAATTTAAATTTCAATCCTATAACTTTAGGGGTAATATGTGGCTTTGCTGCTAGCTGTTCATTTTTATAGACAGTGAATCCTACATGCCATGCAAAAGAGTATGATTTGCCATTGCACTTCTAGTCTTAAATCCATTCAGCTTCTGAGTCTTTGTGAACAACTTCATGGAGGTGAAGACTGGGATTATAAGTCATAAAAATGCCATTTTATTTTCTGTATATATTGTGGTCAAGGAAGAACCAAAGTAATGTTTATAAAAGAACACCCTGGGAAAAGTCTTATTGATTTTATCTAGCCTGGCCCTGCTTTTTCATTTTTAATCTTAGTACTTTCTCTGCTAGACATGATTTTTTCCTCTTTTAGTGTTTTCAGTGGCTTAAATTTACTCACCCTTGGTCACATCAAAGATGGTTGCCACAACTGTTCTCTTAGGTTCCTGGACCTCCATGAATATACTCACCATTATTCCTGTAAGGTGTACGAATAGAAAAATCAATTTTACTCTGAAAATAAGTGAAAAAAATACTATCTTCTCCTCCCTTATACTTTCAAGATGTTTTATTCAGCTTGTTTTTCTTAGAGATGGTGCTGACTTCTAAATTTTGTGATTCTCTTTAGATTTTACATCATGTAATGCTCTTGATTTCTTTTCCTTGAGTTTTTTGTTAAAATTCTCTTAGAAAAAAATAAAAAACAATGATAGAAGTGTGCTACAGCAGTACATATTTGCTGAGGGCCAGATAGCAATAATTTTTATTCCATCTGCTTCATTTGACATTTAATTTCAGATTCCACATGATTAAGTCATGCATTTTTTTGCTGGTTTTGACATCATGGCAACTTGATCATGATGATCCTGGGTTTTCACGGATTCATGAATAAAGACTAAAGTGTGAAATGGAGTTAATCCATTCCCAAAATGCAAGAACCACCTCGTTTTCCTCTCCTGATCTGTTGCAGATCATGTACTGAGGAAAAGTGTGTTAGTGTATAGGTGGATAAAACACATGAAGTTAGCCCGTCAGTTTCTTCAGTGAGGGGCTGTGCCGCTGTTACCAATGAGGCTTCAAAAGAGCTTCTGTAGCTGGGATAACAGAAACTAATTTTCTTTTTTTCCCATATAACCTTTACCTGTGTGAAATGTGTGAATGAATGAAAGATGAAGGGAGAAGGCAGATATTTCTAAATGTCAACTACCAAAAAGGAAACAGAACATAAGTCATCTGTGTGCTTTTAGGGAAAGAAATTTTACTGTACATGATGTGTGTACTTACATAGTTATATACGTATTTATACACTTTATAATTATATGTATTATAATAGATATTTATAGTTATAAATATTTGTACAATCATATAAAAATAGGTGTTAGCAGTAATCGGTGTCCACATGCAAGACCATATATTTTTTATTAGGTTAGTCATGATAGAAACTGTCCTGTTAATTTCTGTACAAACATAAAAATCTGTGATATGGAAAAGATGAGCTTTTTAGACTAAACTGACTGATTTCTGACCACAATTTTTCTAAATCATTCTTTTCTAGTTCTCAGGGTTGCATGTGTGTCTAAGGAAACAATAAGCTTCTTTTAAGGTTTTAATTTGAGTCTGAAATATGGTTTTTGCTGTAACATGTAGATGAATATTTTCAATTACCTTTCTCGTGCAAAGTGAGTGCTGCTCTAATGCATTGGGGTCCCCTCACTTTCAAATTTCAGCTAATGCGTTCTCCAAAAATGTATACATAGCAATGTGTGTGAGAGAAAAGGCCAGGGTGTTATGGTTTTAGCTGAACAGGATGTATGAAATCACTGTTACCCTCATATTCAGGCATGTTCTAACTCACCAGCAGCTGGGCAATATTTAGTCACAGAGTTGAAGGTCGTGTCTCTAATTAGTAGAAAAACACTTTTGTGTGAGACATTTCGTAACTTAAATGTGGCTCTCAAGCTTTTTTGGATGTAAGAAGGTTCTGGCCCATCAGCATTGTATGACATTACCCTCGAATATAAAATAAAAGCTGAAGCTAACTAGCACAGATCCTCAATCTATTGTTGAAGTTGTTTTGCTGTTTATATGGAACACAAGGTCTCTGGATAATGAGGATGATGGAGAGATGATAGCTTGATTATCCAACTCCTGTTCTTTTGCTAGGAACTGATGAATCCTTCACACTTTTTACTATCTCAGGCCAGTGTTGCTGGGGAGGATGAGAAAAAGTCATAAAGATGACATGCTTGCGGTCCTCTTCCCCGATGGGGCTTCAATGTATTACCTGGATCTAATTATCTCATCTCCAGTTGACAGAGAGGCTTCCATGCCATGCTTTCCATCACTGGGAGCCTCCGCCAAGCTTCCAGTGGGCTGTCTAATAGCTTGATATATTTTTGGACCTCCTGCTCATTGGATGAACAAGCTGAAGTAAATCATGTGTTGACCTCAAAGCATTTATAAGCTGTAGAACATTATATTCTCATCAGAGCCATAGGGGCAGTAAACTATAGTTTCTCTGCTGTGAAACATGGTTTTGGTTATGCACTGTGTTACTAGGGTTGTACTTAAACAATAATATATCATTTGTGGCACATGTCGCCTTCTTTATTGAAAGGCAAAACAAAGAGTTGAGGACAAAAATCATTACTACTTTAGCAATTTTTCACAAAATGCTTTTGTTTTGTACTTGACACACAGATGGGACATTGTACTGCAGTGCAAATGATATATAGCAGCATGACAAATTTCATTTCCTTTATAAAACAAGAATCAGAATAGTAGATGAATTTGGGGAAATGGTGTTAACTTTTTTTGTTAGTGTTAAAAATAAAATAAATAGAGGAATAAATATAAAGTAAATAAATAAATAAAACCGGAGATAGGCTCTGAGGGAAAAATTTCTCTTGGAAACTATTTGAGGCCTTTAATTGTTTTGGCAGATATTGATTAAAGTGCTTAAATGAAAATATTGAAAACAATAAACTCACTTCTGTAGAGCTTTTATATCACCTTGATAGTGATAGTCCATGGCTGAGGAAGAAATTAACACAGTGTTACATAGAAGCTGAACTAAGCAAACAATAGAAGCTCAATTCTGGGGAAAGCAAACTATATTCTTAGTATTGCTTTCAGTCACAGACTCTTTGGTGCTTCAACTATGTTAAAGGCTTCTTGGCCTTCTTACTTCAGTTTAAGGCTATATCACTGTGGTGTACTACGCTCTGTTATGTCACATGATGAAAGACGTCTCGTTCTTGGGGAAGCGTTTTCGACTTGGATTTGTTAGTGTGGCATAGCTTTGCCTTTTCCTTTTATTGTGGATTTGAATAAAATGTACCCAAAATATTTACTCTGTATCAAACCACAAAATGTTACATAATATTTTCCTGTTACTAATCTTTAATAACAAAGCAAGAATTGAATGTCTGTCACATGAAAGTATCCCAAACAATGCACAAGCATGAGAATCCCATATTGTGACGTGTTGTGCGCACATGAAACAGCATAAATGAAGGAGAAAATTTCCACCATTTTCAAAAACTTTGTCTGAAAGCATTTGATCCCAGTCTTGCTACAGATGCAGCCGAAATTCAGTCCCATATTCCTACAATGCATCAAAAATTATTTTTCTTTTTAATTTACGCAGGTGCTGAGTTTTGCCACTTTCACAATAGCAAAAGCTAAGCAACTATGAAAATATTTGGCTTTGTTAGTGCCAAAATCCTCAGTCTGGAGTGCTGTATCTAGATTTAAAACAATTAAAAGTTTGAGGTTGTCCACACCTACCAGTCTGGGGATGGTGCATTAGGAAGATAAGGTCTGTCTGGAAAGTATGAGTCTGAACAGGAGCTGGGCTTTGAAGTCCTCTTTCCTCTCTGCTACCAAAATTTTGAAATATTACAATTTTCTGTGAAGCAGGTGAGGAAAAGATATCCATGGCAGATAAGAGGAGAAAACCTAGGGAACTGCTCTATGAGCAATGAACTTGTGAAATGTGTGGTTAGCTCCTGTGTGGACTCTTGCATCTAGCAGTGCAGTTGCTAATGCCATCTTTACCTTAGTCAAAGCACTTATTTGATCTCTTTTCTCTATCCATTTAATTTTTGCCATGAAATTTATTTGAATTAATTGCATATGGTCCAATCTCTTTTTTTCTGGCAAATTTAGTTGAAATTAGTCTGCAGTATTCAAAGTTTTAGAGCCTCAGACATGCACAAAGGAAGAACTGCATATGTGTGATTTTCCCAGTCTAGAAGAATGTACTGTGTTTGTAAAATTAGAACCAGGGGCTGCAGAGAGGTGTGTTGTAATAACTAGGGAACAATTTATGAAGCAATATTAATTACATAAACCTAAGGATCCATCAATGTCTTGCTTCATCTTTTCCCCAGTGTTGCTGTGTTGAAAACTGAGGGCATGAAGCTGGAGTAAAATGATGGTGCCTGCTTTCCCTGCAAATTCATATCACAAATTCAGTATGATGCCATTTAGTTTGGCTACAAGCTTAGATATGAACTGTAACAATTTGCTGCTTTTTCTTTGTTATGTGATTAAGGGTATTTTCTTTTATCTCAACCTGTCTGTCTCTACTTAGGTCATAGAGAGCTTGGATCTTATCCTTAGCTGATCTAAGTTGGCACAGATTCACTGACATCAATAGAGCTACATTTATTTATACAAACTAAGGATATTGCCACGTATATAGGATCAGGGTGAGTCTAGGAAATTACAGCCTACTTGCAGGGAAATATCCAGGCCAGAGGACTTGTCTTGAAGTTAATAATTTCTGCTTGGTTCTATAGGCCTGATATAATTTTTTCCTCTAAATGGTTTCCTTGTGAGTATGTTGCATAAAGCTGTTAAATTCTTATTTACCCACATCTGTTAAGATATCTTACCCTAGTCTCCTTTTTAGCCAATGTGTTGTCCTCAGGTTCTCCCAAGCAGCAAAGTGTGCACTATCCCTGCAGCCTGGTCTTGTACTGTGTTTGGTTCCTCAAAGTCTGGAGAGAGATGAGACGTATGAAAGAGGCACACAGAGACCATCACACATCTGGTATTTATGCATAGTCTGGGCAAACTGTATTTGCAACCCAGATATTACCTTGATCTGATATTTAAATAGCCCTTTTGCAGGATATGCAGTCAGAAATCCTCCCTTACATACTAGAATATAGTTATTCTCTTTGAATATAGATTTATTCCCCTGGATTGTAGGAAATGTGTTTGTTCAACAGTTATCTAACTTTTTTGTTGTTAAAACCAGCTTCCTGGGTCTTGTCTTTGTCTATCTGTACCACCTTCCTGTCTAGCAAGATAGAAGATGTCTGACAAAAAGAAATCCCAAACAGAGAAACCCTGGTCCCTCTGTTTTTGCAGGTATAAACTATGAAAATATTGTGACATTAGAACATTTTGAAAATGCAGACAGACCCCTGGGATATTGCTGCTTCTGCTTTCTTCCAGCTTTCTGTGGATAGTGGCTTTTGTTCTCCTTATGAAAGCATCTAAACTAAATGAGATCAGCCTTTTCATGGAATCAGCTGCAGGCTTTGTCCTCAAACTTGCTATTACCTCCTCAATAAAATTTTACTTGCTTAGATATATGATTTTTTTTTTGGTATTTTAGTATTTGTAACTCTATTACACTGAAGTACCTTGTTAATGTGCTGTGTGGGTTTGTTTTTCTTGGTGGTGCTCATCTGTTCCTGTCAGGGAACTTTAGGTAGTGGAAACCTCAGACAAAGAAAAATTAGATTTCCTATAATTGTATAATTGACAGCAGTTGGAATGGTGATAATCACATACATTAGCTGCTAAAATGCCTATCGGGGGTTTCAATTAGAAGAATTGTGACAATAGTGTTGAGAAGGTGAGATCCCAAGGAGCCCAAAGGATAGAGAAGAATCTAGTAGTAATTATATTTTGGACCTGGAGAAAGAGAAGGTGTCAGGCAAACAAATATGCTTCACAGAAGCTTTATCAGCTTTTTTGTAGGAGGACGGTACAAGTTGAGACCAAGCCCTGTGATAATCGTAAACTGCCAGCTGTGGCAAAACCCATATGAATTGTAACTTGCTGTGGCTCGTTGTATGTTGATGCATGGATAATAATTTAATGAGAACCAGTCTTCATTTGTTTTCCTCTTGATATACAGCTGCAAGTCTAAGCCACGCTTGACTGAATAGGACATGCTAATATCCAACCATGCTCTTGGAATGACTACAGAGCAGTGAACCCCAAGCTGGCCCATCTTCAAAATGAGTGAGGTATATCTTCTTTTTCAATTATGTGAAATTATGACTGGAAGTTTTGTCCTTTGGGCATCTGTGCCATGCTCTTCCCCTCTCCCTCATCAGTAGTCACAATGCATGTTTATTTGTGTAACGGGAGCAATCTGAAAGCAGACAACTTGGAAACATGCTTAACTCATCAAATCTCCTGAAAGTCTTTCAGAGTTGCTTCACACCTCTGTGTTGATTCTTGTGTAACGCTTGGAATCACTGTGCAGAGGACACATTGTAAAATACCATAGAAAAGAGGTTTCAGAGGACTGTTACGATTTTACATGTGCTGGCTACCTTGGGAATGCTCACATCAGATGCTGAGTGAGTTGTCTGTAGCAGTGAATCCTTAGCATGGCAGTGTTTTCACAAAGCCTAACATGTCCGTGATACAGACATTGCTGAGTTTGTATGCCATCCCTTCCAAATATCTGTCTACCCTGCAGTACTATGGCTGCAGTCCCACTAGGGAAGATCCTTGAGGAAGATCAGCAGCACCTAGAGTGACTGTGCTGGAGAGGTGTAAAGGCTGGCACTCTGTGGGAAAAGGATGAGGAAAGAGGATTCTGAGGGAAAGTGAAAAGACAGCTGTCTGAGTCTTCAAAGCATTCTCCTTTCTGGACAAGGAATGACAGTGTCAGGTACTGGGCTGCTCTTCCCAAAGACCTGCTTGGGTTTTGCCTTAAAGAGAAACACCACAATGAGAAATTACAAATGTCTTCACACAAGCATGCATGGGAGGCCTATAATCATAGAATATTAGAATGGTTTGTGTTGGAAAGGACTTTAAGGATTGTCTAGTTCCAACCCCCCTGCCATGGACAAGGATGCCTTCTACTAGTCCAAATTGCTCAAAGCCCTGTCCAGCCTCTTCTTGAACACTGCCAAGGATGGGGCAGGCACAGCTTCTTTGAGCAACCTGTGCCACTTCCTCACACCTTCACAATAAAGAACTTCTTCCTTGCATATGATTTAAATCTACACTCTTTCATTTTTAAGCCATTACCTCTTGTCCTCTCACTATTTGCTCTTATGAAAAGTCCCTCTCCAGCCTTCTTGTAGGCTTCCTTTAGGTACTAGAAGGCTGCTCTAAGGTATCCCTGGGGCCATCTCTTCTCCAGGATGAACAAGCCCCAGCTTTCTCAGCCTGTCTTCATAGAAGTGTCCAGTTCTTTGATCAACTTGGTGGCCCTTCTCTGGGCTTGCTTCAACAGGTCCACATTCTTATGTTGGGGTCTCAGAGCTGGACACCATACTTCAGGTGGGGTAAAGCCTGATTCTAGTACCTTTTGTCCCTCCACTCCACAACAGACCTGGCAGTTATAGCTTTATGGGAGCTTCTACCATCTGACCTGCTTAATCTTCCAGCCCTTTTATCCATTTTGTGTAATGTATGTTCCCTTCAGCCTTCTTCTGAGCTGCTTTCTCCAGCCCGATACATTTTTCACATCATTTTACTGCTGCTGCTTGAGTTCTTCCTTTGAAAATTATTTGGTTGGAAGGCAGGTTAAGAGGGAGAGAAAAACTTAGTTCATCGGCTTTTTTGTTTTTTTTTCTTTTTTTAATTCAAGTAACAATTAGTTTCTACTACTAAGCTTTACCAGCCAGTGAGTTCTTAAGCCAATTACCTAATATGATAGCCTGATACTAGTTTGCAGCCAACAGTTATTTGCTGTATGCTCATAGTGAAAGTAATATTTCACCAAAATGCTTCCGTCCCCAGGTCAGCTGTCTCTGACATCTTAATCTAATGTGCAGTGACAAAAATCAGGTATGAGTTGCTAATATTATGCAATGAAAAGATGGTTTAATCAGAGAAATTGAAAGCTAGGTGAAGTGAGATTTGGGTTTTACAGATCAAAAAGATTTTGGATGTCTTTTTATTATTCTGTGTGCAGTATTACAAATGCTCTTGACTGGAGATGTAAATAATATGTAAAGATGGGGTTGTGCTTCCTGGTTTTCCAACAAAAGCAATGGGTACATTCAGAAATTCAGTAATTTAACCTCTGGATTACTTCATCTATGTTTGCTCATAGCTTTATGAATGCAGATGTTGTTAAAGATATGGTGCTAAGAACAGAAACCCTTGTCATGACTGGCTGTACACAGTGTAATTTAAATGACATAGCGGGAAAAGTGTCTCAGGTTTCACTGCAGAAAGGTTGGGACAATGCCACTCCTTTTTCAGGTGGGAAAATCAAATCATGGTCATCTCAAATTCACTAACAGTTTGCCAAGTGAAGTCGTTCCACATTTTGGCCTGAAGTGACCTGTTCTAGATTCTTCAGTTTGTAGCAATGAACAGTCTACCCAGCATTTTACTATTATGGGAGCTTATTCCAAAACTTAAAAGCATAATAGAGCATACCAACATAACTTCCATCTGCACCTCAGGTAAAACTAATTTGGATTTGAAGCCAAAGTAAACAGACAAGTTTCACAATGTCTTAACAATCATCATTCATTAACATCCTTCTTTAATGCTATGAAATTTTAATTCACATATAAGTACTCTCACTGCTCCTTGATTTCCATTTGTAGCATCTGTTTAGGCTACTAGCATTTAGGGCAATTTATGTCTTCTGTATATATGAAAAGGATAATGTAATCTACTGGCACACAGTATGTACAGCAGTATATATAAATACCTGCTGAAGTCATGTCTCTGGTTGGAATTAAGGTTCATTTACATTAAAATAAAAATAGCCAGCCCTATGGAGTTAGTATTGAAGGATTTTGATGAACCCAGGAGGGAGGTAAATGGAGAAGATTCAGAGAATAAGGAAGCAGTAGCAGGGAGAGTGTCAGCACGTGCCAGGAAGTGAAGCAGTCGCTCTGGTCCAACCCCATGGATGCATAGGAATGAACAGCCATGTGTGTTCACACCTTATGTTTCAGCCCCAGGGTAGACAGCAGGGTTATTCTGGTCAGTCTTAACTGCCTAGTCACAGTCCATCAAGTAAGCTGTAAAAACTTCCTTTTCAATTAAATATAAGCTCATTGTGTTTTCACATGACAGTTAATAAAACAAAACTCATAAGGAATATAGCATTTAAGCTAGAGCAAGTGATTTTTTTTTAAATGTTACACTGAAAACCACATTTCCTTTAATCAGCATCTGCTCTATGTTAGACTGCCTATAAAATCTGGTGCACTGTTGACAATAGGAGAACACTGAAAATAAACAAACAGGAAAACTACAAAAATACAAGGTATTAACATCAAAGTGCAATAATCCTTCTTTTTCCTTGGCATTTGAAAAATGTTTTTAGGTTTGATTCTATACAATTTAACTTTCTTTCCAGTAATTTTGAATTTGGACAACAGCGGTGGAGGAGTGATCGAAAGAAAGTAGGACATTGCATGCAAATTGAAACAGAAGATTAGCAGCCAAAAAAAGGTGAGGATAATAAAAAAGTTTGAATAAATTAAAGATTTTTTTTTTTTTTAAAAGTAAATCAGATCCGGCTTTTTGAACCACTGATTGCACAGAAACACTTGCAGGGGCATCTCCATGTAGATTGTGCAAATAACATCAGTGTTTCTGTAGGAACTTAAAGATAAGCATTTAATATGAAGAAATGTTCGAGAAAATTGTGAGTATATTGTGAAAGAATGAAAGAATAGTCTCTGTGTATTTTTTTCTTATCTAAGTATATAACCGTAGTTTATTATTAAGTAAATATTAAACGTCCATGACTGTTACAATGGGATAAATGTAAATGATCATGAGTCTATTGTATTTAGGCAGTAAACTGCTAAATACCTGGGATGAAAGAAGGGAGGAGAATTCCTTAATCATTAAACTAGTCCTTGAATATGGAGGATAATCGCGTCATCTCTAATCCCATTCATAAATGCATCATGGTTCGCAGTTAAAGTCATTGTGGCTTTGTTCCCCCCTGATTCTATTAGGAAATATTTCACTGCTCTGATGGTTAGAAATTCTCATGTAATTTCCAGCGTAATTATGGCTGGTTTATACCTATTTGTTTTGTGTCAGCGCTGTCCTTCAATGTGAATAGCTTTCTTCCTCCCTGCTGCTTACCCCCTGATACATTTATAGACAGCAATCATGGCACCTCTTAGCCTTTGTTCTGCTCTGTTAAACATGCAGTGCTCTGTTGGCCTCCTCTAATAAAATAGGTGCTCCTTTCCTTCAGTTGTTTCTGTTCAGTACCTACTCTTCAAACTAATCTGTCTTAAACACATTTGACAAAAATGGGTCTTTGTGGCCTGTGTGAGTCCCCCTTAATCCTTAAACAGGGGCTGTTTATTTTTGTTTTCCTAATTCTGGTACTATTGAACATGATGCACAATGTGATACTACTTAGTGCTTCCAAGGACT
>JASSUY010040271.1:18675-31067 GCA_032466535.1 Forpus xanthops | reverse complement strand
GGGGAGGTGCTCCAGTCCCCTGATCATCCTCTTGGCCCTCCTCTGCACTTGTTCCAACAGTTCCATGTCCTTTTTATATTGAGGACACCATAACTGCACACAATACTCCAAGTGAGGTCTCACGAGAGCAGAGTAGAGGGGCAGGAAATTATTTTTGAATTGCAGAGCACATTTACAACCAGAATCCTGTTCCTGTAGTTGAATTCTGGCTCCCTTCAAAGTTCCCAGCCAAGCTCCCACTGACTTTGAAAGAGCAGGAATTTCATTCCTGTGGCTGATTTTCCTACTATCTTGATAAATTATAAGGAATTTCCATCTGAAACTCAACACACCATGATCCTGAAGGTACAAAAGCAAGTATTCCTAATGGTGTCTTGCATTTAAGTATCAAGTTTTGCTTCCTAACCGGAAAGTTATTTTTAATAACTTTCACTTAAAAATAAAAACTCATTAGGATTTTTAATTCTCACATCTGGGAATAAGAGTGACCTAGAATGCTGATGTGATTATTCATACTATTTTAGTTTTTGTAATATGGGAGATGATCACATACAAATTTTAAATTGCACATTTCAGCTGCTGCTCCAAATAACATTTGGTACAGAAGGATATCTTCCCACTTCCTACAAGTTGAAGCAAAACATCTTAATTTTTTGGTACCTAAAAAGTGATTCTGCTCCCCTCCTTAATCTGTATAGTGCTACAAGATGCTCTTTTGCCACAGGGTTGGTGCCGACTCATTGCCCCTGAACAACTGGAGAGGGCGAGGGCCCAAGCCGGCGGAAAGGCATTGGAAAACCCACAGTGGGGCTGGAAGAATACAACACTTCATTTGTTGTCCAAGTAGGAGAGGGTGCAGATGCAAGAACTCATCAAAAATGCAACAGCCAAACCCTTCACTTTCCTCTCTGGCTTTGCTGCACCTTTCCGCTGACTGATATATGTGACTCAGGTGGGCCACCCGCCCCTTCCTCAGCATGTAGAAACACTTGAGTTTTCAGATGCCTTGCCTTTAATGGCTGTGGCTAGAGGGCAGGTCACTGAGGGGATTTTGCTTAAGGAAATGGAATATTTAGAAAAGATGGAAGAATATGTAGTTTGGCATCACCTGTGGCTACTGACTAGTAAAGCTGCCCAGGAGAGCTAACTCATACATTCAGTAATAGACCTTAAGTCTGTTGCAAAATGCATCCACATGTTAAAAGCCAAAAAAAATAAAACACATGGTGTATCATTTCTCTTCATCCTCGTGTTCGGCATGTTTCTGTAAGTGACCTCATTTTTCAGCAGCTTCTCCGCCAGACCAGATGTTACATGGGTTGGAAACAACAGTCAAAGATGCAGTTACTGTTCTTCATAGTCTCTGACTTCCATCCAAGCACAAGCCACACGTCCCAGATAGCATCTACTTCTTCATCTTTAACAGCCACTCCCAAAATGCAGCCAAGTGGCCCTTGTCAGTCTCTGCTGGACCAACTCCATGCCTGGTGCACATGCGTGGTCCATGCTGTACTCTCCTCCTGCAGCTCAACCTGCCTTCCCAGGATGATCAGAGGGCTGGAGCACTTCTGTGAAGGCAGGGTGAGAGAGTTGGGCTTGTTTAGCCTGGAGAAGAGAAGGCTCCAGAAAGAACTTTCAGTACCTAAACAGGGTCTACAAGAAAGCTGGAGAGAGTCTTCTACAAGGGCATGTAGTGATAGGAAAAGGAGGAATGGCGTTAAAACTGAAAGAGGGTAGATTTACGTTAGGTATTAGGAAGTTCTTCCCTGTGAGGGTGGTGAGGCACTGGCACAGATTGCCCAGAGAAGTGGCAGTGTTCAAGACCAGGCTGGATGGGGCCTTGAGCAATCTGGTCTAGTGAAAGGTGTCCCTGCTCATGGCAGGGGATTGGAACTGGGTTAGCTTTAAGGTCTCTTCCAGCTCAAGCCAGTCTGTGGCTCTTAGGATCGAGGAAGACTCTTGTGGGTGGTGTTGCAGGATCACTCCTGCCAGTCCATGCTGGCTCATCTCCCCAGAACAGCAGCTGACTGCGGAGCTGGCTGGAGGCTGTGTTCACCTCATGATCCACACAGACAGAGGCTGTGTCTGAAAATGAAGAGTGGTTTGCAAGCTGGACAAGCGAGCTGTCACTGGTCTGTAAGACAAGAGGCTTCCCCTTCACACTGGTGGCACAAATGAGTCTTTTGGTGTTTCATATCTTGTGAGAGGAAAAGTCAGGAGACTTGAAAGTGAGCCAGGTCTTAAGGTGGCATGTGGAGGAATATACCTCAATGTTTGACGGAACTGTGGGAGCTTTGTAGCCACTGGGAAAATGCCCATATAAAATGTGAGAGTGTATCATACCATCCTTAGTATTGCCCTAACAAAACTGTAGCCTGAAGCTTAAAATCAGCTCCACTGTCAGGCTTTCACTTACCTGGGTGACTTGGGGTGTAAAGTATTTGTTGGCCCTTTATTTGCTTGTGCAGCTCTAATTATTAGGGGAAAATACGCAGGAGAGAAGTTATGCTGCAACAGCAGTCTTCAGCTAACCCCTTACAGTTTTCACACAGCTTTGAGCTATTAATTGTCCAAGTGTTCTCATTAAAGAACTAAAGATAGCTGTGTGGACTAAACTGCCGTAATTTCAGGGGAAAGAATTCAAACCCAGTGAGGCTGTGTGAATACTGGTGAGCAGATGAGTCTCTGCTGTTATTTGCTACAAAGACCCTTAACTATTCTCTTCCCTAACTAATTGCTTTGTCCCAGTATAGGAGTATTTCATTCTCTCCTGTCAATAACTGTTGCAACTCAATAAAGCAGGGTTCTTTCAAAATGCTAAAGGAACTCTGGCAAGCATCAATGCAATTTTAGCCTTTATAGTTTTAAATTATCCCATGTATTTGGATTGCCTTATTTCTGAAGTGGAAATCACCAAATGGATCATACAGTGTTGTTTTTTACTTTCTCAAAATTAATATGATTCAGAATAAATGATAACAGCCACACAGACTTAAACTGAGGAAACTCAAAACTACAACTTTTCTTACAGCTCTTGCTGTGTGCCTGAAGGTTGTTACTTGCTTTGTGCTACCTTTTTTTCTTCTTCCTCCTAAAAGAATGGGTATCTCCTGAAAACCTTGATGTTCACCCCTTCCTTTTTCACAGCTTTCTTCTTACCTTTACAAACACCTGCAACATCATTTTCTGTGCTCTTCCGAACTTTGCACATGTCAATTGTAATCCTCTCTAATCCATCCTCTAGAGAGTACAGAACTCATTTGCCAAACCTCTCTTTGCAGTCATAATCTTTGAGGCTTTTAGTCGTCTTTTCCTGCAGTGTTGATTTCGAGTTTCCTCTTTCACCTTTGTGAGTATTAGGGCCTCATTTTTCTAGGCGCTTTCCAACCTTGTCATTCAGCTCTTACTAATATGAAATTTCATAAATCATGTGTCAGATCTTCAGTTACCTTGTCTTTTTTTATTCATGCGTTCATTATAATACTGATTACCAATTATTTTATCTCATTATCTGCACATTTTTAAACATTAGTAAAAACTAGATGCCAAGTGTGTACATTATTTTAGCAGCAACCATCAATGCAAGACTTAGAGAGCACCCTACTGGTGTCATTGTAGAAATGCACCCGTGGAAATTGCTTACTCAGGTAAAATTAAACCAGTGACATTTTAAACAATGATGTTGATAGTATCTGTGATTAAGAATTAGTGTCTACCACATTTAGTAGCTCAGGTGGTAATAGTGATACAGTGATGCAAGTGTCAGTTGTTGGATAATATGTGTTTGCACCTAGATTCATGGAAAATCTGCAAACAGAAGTTCAAGAAATGGAATTCATACAGTTTTCAAAGGGTTTGAACGTTATGCGAAAAGAAGACTTTGCAGAATGGTTGCTCTACTTCACTGATGAAGAAAACAATGAAATTTACTGGCAAAATGTGAAAGAAAGAATTGAGGCGGGAGAGGTTGGTACATAAAGCATGCTTTGTTTTGCTTCCTCCTTTGCTTGTACAGGTTTTCATTTCAATATGAGTATCTAATAATGTATAACTAGTTTCAAAGAGAATTATTGCAGCCCTTGAATTTTATGTAGCTAACAACAATGATAATTTTCCACCTGAGAAATGCAAATACTAGCAATGAGTAATCACACTCAAACACTAGGTCCGACCAGATTTACTAGAATAGATTTACTGGACTTTGAATGTGTTATTCATTATATATCATCTGAATTCTGTGATACTCTAGAATATCAGTTTGGAAGAATTCAAGACTTTTTGCAAGTTTACAAATAACCTGGAAGACTTTTCTATTGCCATGCAGATGTTTACTGTAGCAAATCGTCCTGTTAAACGGGGTAAGTGCTGCACATGTCTTGTATGTTCTCTTAAAAATAAAAATGCATATTTATTGTGGAATTAATATAAATAAGTTATACCAAAGTATTCCAAAATAGCCCGGTGAATTCAAGAATTATTATGCTGCTCTTTATTCTGAATTATTTCTATTTAATATATTAAATTATAAAGTTCCCAAACCAGTTTGATTTTTAAGTTCTAATGTGCTATCATAAGCTGAACCGCCTTCAGCAGACTAAACCGTAGAATCATAGAATGGTTTTGGTTGGAAGAGACTTTGAAAGATTATCTACTCCAGACCTTCTGCTATGGGCAGGGACATCTTCCACTGGACTAGGTTGTTCAAAGCCCCATCCAGCCTGGCCTTGAACACTGCTAGGGATGGTGCAGCCACAACTTCTCTGGGCAGCCTGTGCCAGTGCCTCACCACCCTCATTAAAAAACATTCTTTCTTATATCTAGCCTAAATCTATTCTCTTTCAGTTTAAAACACTTTTGCCTTGTCCTGTCACTACAATCATTGGTAAAAAGGACTCTCTCCACCTTTGTTATAAATTTTTATACATTGAAAGGCTGCTCTAAGGTCCCCCCAGAACCTTATCTTCTCCAGGCTGAACAAGCCCAACTCTCTCAGCCTGACTCCATAGGAGAGGTGCACCAGCCCTCTGATTATCTCTGTGGCCTCCTCTGTACTTGCTCAAGCAGGTCCGTGTCTCTTTGTGTTGTTGGCACCAGAGTTGAGCACAGTACTGCAGGTGGGATCTCATGAGAGCAGAATCACCTCAGTTGACCTGCTGGTCACACACTCCTTTGGAGACAGCCCAGCGTACAGTCAGCTTTCTGCAAATGCACACTGCCAGCTCTTACCCAATTTTTCATCCACCAGTATTCCCAAGTCATGCTCCACAGAGCTGCCTTCAGTCCAATCTAAATTCTAGATTAGGGAAAGTTCATTGAAACAATAGGTTATTTAGGAGCAGTTCATGATAACAAAGCTTTTTCCTCATAGTGACACTAGTTTTCTTCTTTTGCAGGGTCTGTAGCGTCTTGCTATATCGTATTTAATCCTCCATATTGCCTTCTCTGTGTGCTTATGTAGTGTTATTCAATCATGGCTATGAAAAACAAACAATGTAGTAAAGTAGTAAAGTGGGTTTTAAAATAAAGGTTCAGAAGAGGGAAGTTGCTTCCTTCCATATAGTAGATACAGGAGTAATGCAACTGAAGTTTTATGGACACACAAATGTTTTTTTGTTATAATCCTGAGTTTTCTAGCCAAAATTATCACTCTTACTGTTGCTTGAGTAGTGCATTTCAAAAGTTTATCATACAATTAATAGTGTTCTGAAAAATGAAGCAAGCTTAAGAATGCATGAACTGAGGCCTCGTATTAGTTTACTAGTTCACACATCCCAAATTCTCCAGTTAGGATACCCATGAGACATTGTAAATTGTGCAGAATTCTGCTACTTACATGTTTTCCAATTCTTGTATAAGTTCACAGTCAGCTATGATGTAATATTATGTCTTTACTAGCTGAGTTCAAGAGAGCAGTGAAGGTGGCAACAGGACAAGAGCTCTCAGATAATGTGCTGGATACCGTCTTCAAGATTTTTGATCTAGATGGAGATGACTGCCTCAGCCACAGCGAGTTTCTTGGAGTCCTGAGGAACCGAATTCATCGAGGCTTGAGGGTAACAAGCTGACAACACTGTTTTTAAATACCACAGTTGATTGCTGCAACTGTCTTAATGCTTGTAGAAACACAAGTAGAGATTGTGAGTAGAAGTTACATTTTAAACCGAATATTCCTTCCTGCTTACTCTAGGAGGAGTGCTGCCACCAAGAATTTGTTATTATGCATGTGGACTATGGAGGCAGCAGCACCGCATGACATATTGTAGTTACACAGTCTGTGAATCAGTTGTTTCTGTATAAATGCTAAACATACTTTACATTTATTAACAGGTACCGCAGCAGCAAGGCATTCAAGGTTACTGGAAGTGTGTGAAAAGAGAAAGCATTAAAGGAGCCAAAGAACTGTGGAAGCAAACTGGGAAAAGTCCTTTCTAAAGCAGTCTGTTGTGCCTTTGCTATGAATGTTGTCATGTAGGGGAGTTTGTCCTGTTTACAGAACAGCTTGAAATACTTTTATTTACCAGAGTTAAACTTCAATTAGCCCAGATTCTAATGCAGTAATTTTATATCATTCTGGTGCAACCACTTTGGTTTACAGAACTCTTATCACTGTTCACCTCCATGCGGAAGTACTCTTGTTCTAGGAAATAGCATTGTTTACTCTTCTGTGGAGTCTGACCCTGCGCTGTAGCATACAGGATATGCAGGATTTAATAGTGGCCACTGGCAGGAACGTCACAGCACTCTTCCTTTTGGAAGAGTGGACATCATCTCAGTTAGCAACTAACATAGCAGTTCTCTTTCTCTGGCAAGGACAGAGGTCCAAAGGGCAAAATCACTTGCTCAGTCCATGCAAATCAAGTTACTCTAAATCGAAAAGGAAAATCACATGGTTTGTGCCCTCATTACTGTGAACTGCTCATGTGCTAGTACATGATTCTACCAGATCCTGTCTGGTTTGTCTACTTCATGATGATAATATTAAACTGGAAATACAAGATTGTTGATACAGACTTCAGAAGTTGTACATTGATCTATGAATGTGCATTGAGTTTCTCAGACCTCTTCAAGTAGTACAAATGAGAAGCAAAAATCCTCATTGTATCACGAACAGCAGTAGCTACAATTTGAGTCATAACTATCTTGCTGTAATTGTATTGCAGAGGGTGAATGTGTAATAAATAGTTGCTTTATCTTGCTAAAGGTTGTGACAGGGAATGCTGCGGTATCTCAGGAGTTCAAGGTTGTGATAAGCAAGTGTTGGGGGAGTAAGCTGTCCGATGAAAAAGTAAATACAAATGTGTATTACTCCCAAATGCAAAGTTAGATATAGGATTTTAAACAGTAAAACAAGGAGCAGATCAGAATTAATATGTAGTAATTAAAGATTAACATTTTTTAGCCATTCATTCTATGTGTAGAATCATAGAATATCAGGTTGGAAGGAACTTCAGGAATCATCTGGTCCAACTTTTCTTGGCAAAGCTTGACCTAGACTGATGTGTCAGCTCCCTGTCCAGCTGAACCTTTAAAGTGTCCAATGCTGGGGAATCCACCACTTCCTGGGGAGATTATTTCAATGGCTGGTTGTGTATATGTATACACAGGTATGCATGTTACATGTTTTTTTTTCTTTCTTACAACCTTAGGAGCCAATAGTCCCAAATCCAGATCAGTCTTCCTAGTTGGCCACTATATACAGGAAATAGATGTATATGTAAAGCTGTCAAGGTTCTTTCTCTTTCCCTCTCTCAGCTGTCTAACTTGTCTTGGCTGGGGTGAAAGCTTAACCTTTCAAGACAGGTTTGTGATAACAGACTCAAAAGATGGACTAGGGAAATGTCTCAAGAAAAACAAGCAAGAAATCTCACCACTCTGGGAAGTATCCATCCCTTTTAAGCATGATACTAGCTATGTTATCCTCAAAGGTCAACAGGAGGTATTTTGCTGTAATTTCTTTGTGTTTTGGGTGGGAAAATCTTGAGAAGAGAGGAGCAGCCCTCATTCAGAGGAAGGACAGGAGAGGCTGCATTAGTAAGCTGTAAAGATCCCACTTAAGGAGCACTGAGATGAGATGATGTATTTAATGTATTTGATATGTCGGTAGCTGGCAAGCAGGCTTGTGCTGAGGAGGAGTCTTGCCGCCGAACTTTGGTATGGTGGCCTCTCGTAGGTAAATAGAGTGAGAAGCTGGCAAAACAGCTCTTCCCTTCACAGCCTTCCCCTGGAGCTTTAATTTGAATTGTGTTAAAGAAAAAAAGCTTGTATTCTTGTCATCTGTCAGTGTCACCCACCAGAATGAGAGCATACCTATGTGGGCATGCTGAGACTGTCAGAAGATCAGGCACCTCTGACCACCCTCCAGGAAACAATCCAAATTAAATACATTGCAGCAGACACCCCATCCTCCCCCTCAAACTGAACTAACTCATGCTCTGCGAGCAGTAAGAAATTCAGTAGCTGATTTACTTGTGTGTTTGGAAGGTGCTTGCTTCTTCTGGTAATGGGAGCTCTGACTGGGAGATACCTAATGGGAGCAAGGGTGGAGCAGCAGGACTGACATCAAAGTATTGATGCTTTGCATTACCAAATAATAAAAAATGATGTTTTGGTAAATAATTTTTACTTTGGAATGGAGATTATTCTTTAGCATTTTATTCTGTGTAATGTTAATAGGTTTATGATGTTCTTTATTGCTTTTGTGCTCTAATTTACTAATTACTTGCTTACTGCAAGCTTTTTAGCTTTCTTTTGGAAAAATCAATTTATTTACCTTTTGTGTATCTAGAACTTTAATTCCTCATTGCTCATTTGTATCTGGGTTTGTGCAATCAGCAGTATCTGCTTCCAGCAGCAAGTTCTTAGAAGTGGGATTTTCAGGTTTTATTTTTTAGCAAAAGCTTCGGTGTCAAGTTCAGAGGACAAATAAAGCAGATAGGATGATTCTTAAATGAACTTTGTGTCTGTAGTAAAAAAAATAAATTACTGATTAGGAATTAAATAGAGTTAAAGATCATTTTCAGAAGGAGTTACCCTGAAAGTACAGCCAGGCAGGAGCTCCTTTGAAGGCCAGAGAAGGCCTGAAGAATCACACCCTGTGCTGAATTTGTAGTCTATTTTTATTTGGTTTAACTGAAAGGCTTTACAAAACAGTCTTAAATAATTTCTTGTATTTAATATCTTAGATTAAAAGAGCTGTTTATGTAAGCTTTCAGATGGACTGTGTCTTGTAAGGAATCCATCACAGTTTTAGTATTTGATGTTTTAGTTCCTTTTAGTAACTGCATGCTATCTGCAACATGTCCGTCAGTATTATTCAACAGAATTCAGTTAAAGTTTATGCAGCTGCCAATCTATCAGTTAAATGTCAATTATTACTTTTTTACTGTTAGGAGCTCTTCCTCTGCACAGAAATATATATATAAAAACTCAATACTTTTTCCTGATCTCCAATGTTGCATCTGAATGTTATATGGAATAAAGATGAATCCAGTGCACATTGCACAAGTCTCAAAAATTGATTTGTTATATTTCAAAGGATACACAAGGGTAAGTACAAGTCATTTACAACAGATCACTCATTTACAGAATTTTAGTTGTACCCCCATAACAGGACTGGACATATGCTTTCAATTTGTTTAGTTTAAGGTACTTGTTTACAAACATCTATTTTTCATTTCTCAAAGAAGCAAAGGCAGAAATGCAGTGTGATATACTGGAACTAAGAGAAACTCACTGGTTATGTCTAGAGACTGATTTTGGTGTCTCAATTTACACAGACCTCTTTCTAAAAGCACAACTCCCTCTGGAGTGAAACCACTTCTGCAGGTTTTAACAAAATATGACATTTGTCATATTTAACATTTAACATTATTTAACAAAATGAGGAGTACATATTCTGCATATAAGAACTGAAAAAAAAAAGTTTTGTCACTACTGTTATATGGCTGCGTCAAAAGCAGATCTCTGATTTCCCCTGTTTCCTCCAGTGCATCATCTCCTCTCAGGTTTCAGACAGGTTGCCACTGATCATGCCTGGAAACATGTCAGCATCTGATCTGAACGCGGAGGTCACCAGGATGTGCTGGCTTGGCTACTGAACCAGGTATTATTAAAAGTGCAAACAATGCATTCATTCCTAATTTCAGGCTTTAGTGGAGAATACATTAGATTTTTATAACTTGAAGAATTATAAATGTTTTGGCTCTAGGCTCCAGAGTGTCTCAGAGCTCAAGGAAATTTGGGCATAGATATCAGGTCTTGGCTCTAAAGAGTTTACAGATCACACTTGAGTTACGTGAGAGCAAAGGTCAGACAGTAAGATAAACAAGCCAGGCCATGGATTGCAGTTTCACAGCATTTCACATGTCCAGTGCATATAACAAAAAAATATCACTGCCCAGTAAAGGGCGAGAATGGGAACAAACCCAGGTATTTAAAGAAAGTATTTAAGTCAGGCATATTGACCGTACTTGACTTAAGCATAGAAATGGATCAATAAATGTATATTAGAATTTAAAAATGTAGTTTTCTTCTCATGCAGGAGTTTTCATGGGAGAGTGCAAGCATGTCTTGTGCCTTCAGATTTAATCTTTCCTGTATAAAGGGAGCCTACAAGAAATCTGGAGACTTTTTACAAGGGCATTTAGTGACAGGGCAAAGGGGAATGGCTTTCAAGTGACAGAGGGTGAACTTAGGAAGAGTTGTTTACTGTGAGGGTGGTGAGGCACTGGCACAGGTTGCCCAGAGAAGCTGTGGCTGCCCTATCCCTGGCAGTGATCAAGGCCAGATTGGATGGGGCTTTGAGCAACCTGGTCAAGTGGAAGGTGTTCCTGCCCAAGGCAGGGGATTGGGAACCAGATGATCTTTAAGGTTCCTTCCAGCCCTAACCATTCTATGATAAAATGTCATAGCTGGGTCATGAAACTACTCCAATGCCAAAAAAAATCTTCAGTTCTTCTGAATAGAAAATGCATGTCCAAATGATGTGGTCATTAGTGACATCCAGGTTGACCAAGCAACAGCTCCTGTAATGCAGCTGGTCACAAGGGGAACACAAAGATGAAAGTGGTGGATGTAGACACACACTGTGGCCCCTAGCTGACCACAGAAACTCCTCCTAGAGAAAGTGAAGATGCCACCTAACAAGGAGTGGAGAGCCCTGTTCACAATACGAACCTGAGAGGCTTGGGCATGGACAAAGTTAATGGGCAAACAAGTGCATGTCTCTCCACTCCTGCTATTTGAAGGTTTCCTGTTTGCTTTGTTGATGAAATTCCTGGTTGGTTCAGTAATATAAAACTTATGCAACATATGCAGAGACATATTTCCCATTAGGCTAGTATTGGCTTAGTTAATAATGTTTTCAGTTCATTAACCAGAGTGCCCCAGTACAGAATTCTGTTCACCATCCTCAGGCACTGCTGCTCCTGCACACCAGCCTCCACAGAGAAGCTGCTTAACAGTGCACCCACCTGTGTGGCTTTGGAAAGAACACCTTGTGCCCTGAAAAGCAAAAAGCCATGTTTTTTCCACACCTGTGTTCCCAACATTGTCTTTTCTGCCCTGGACTGCCTTTCCATGACAACCAAGTCTGGAAGTAACATGGCAGCAACAGACTGTGGGAGTACCGATGATGCTGCACCTTGCAAACCTTAGTTTTATGTCAACCCCTGCTCAGACACAGATTTGAAAAGCTGGGAGATAGAGTATTCTGAATTAATGCAGAGAAATAGGGGGGAAGGGTTCTCATGGGGTTTCACACAACAGCTGGCTGCTCTGAAACATCCTTTGGAGGACTTAGCCTTTTCCCATCAACTGCAAAGGACATACAGAAGAGTAAAATTTGTGGATGCCACCTTTCTTCATCATCTTTAATGGCCCCTGAGTACAGGTACTTGCATTTGGACATTTTTTTGTTGATTAAGTCTCAATTAGCTTCTTAAAAACCTTTATGAATTTTGACTTAAAGGAAGTAGGTTCTGAAATGAGAACCATCTAACAAGTGATTTCCTGAGAAAGGAAGTATTGCGGGAGTGTTATACTGCACCAGTGTATGCCTCAAGTCCACTGCTCTAGGGAAATGTGTCAGTCTTAATATTGTCCCATAGAGAAACTTGTAGCTCTGAATCTCCCCCAAGAAAATCAATTGTCTTTAAGACCTGTTAATAAATTGGTTTAAGAATCTCTTCCTTTTTTCAGGTTAGAAATTATTTTTTCTAATTATGTGGCACCTTACTGGTTTTAATCTACTTTAAAATTGACAGTTAAAATGAACAAACATTACTAAAAACATTGTGTGCATCTCTTAAATAACGCTGTCATGGGTTCAGCAGCAGCAGTCATTTTTCTTTAAGCAGTAGCTGGTGCAGCACTGTGTTTTGGATTTTTGGCTT
>JASSUY010040271.1:0-13093 GCA_032466535.1 Forpus xanthops | reverse complement strand
TGCAGCGCCGGCGCTGATGCCTCCTGCGGTGGCCCGGCAGGGAAGATGGCGCCGTCCCACGTCCTCAAGTGTTGCCAGAAGGTGCTGGCCTGGGTGCCCGTGGCCTTCATCGCCCTGGTCGTGGCCTGGTCCTACTACGCCTACGTGGTGGAGCTGTGTGTGTGTGAGTGGACGGCAAGGGTCGCGGGCGCCGGGGGCTGCCAGCCGGGCTGAGAGGACACCTCGCCACCCGCCTGCTCCGGGGCCGCCTTCCCTGCGCCCCGGCGGGCTTTTTTTTTTCCCTTTGCCCGCTTCATGTTTTCCCTCAGGCGGGAGAGAGAAGACACCTCTTCCCACCTTTAGGCGCTTCTTTCGGGATGGGTTTACTTGTTGTCCGCTCGCCTCAGGCGCCCTCCCCAGGGCCGCGGGCGAGCACGCTGGGAGCCAGCCCTCGGGGCCGGGGTCGCCTGTTGGAGAGGCGAGAGATGAGGAAAGAGGAGGCTCAGGAGGGGAGTGCTGATCGCTTAGTTTGGGGACAGTGTGCCCAGGGAGGTGGTGATGGGCAGGGACCGCCGCAGGGTCCGGCAGACCCCTCCGCAGCCCTGTGCGGTCTCCTCTATCTCCCCGGGAGGAGCTTCCCCTCTGTTTTTTTTTGTTATTACTCCGTCTTCCTGTTGTATCAAATAACTCTTTGATGACTCTGTAAGTGTATTTATTCTTCCCCCCCTCCCCCTTACTAATTAAGAAGCCCAGTGTCACTGAAGAGTAATGAGGCTGAAAACATCCCACTTAAGCGGGCAGGAGAAAGGATTTAAGGCTTGTGGGGCTTTGTGAGCCTGCATAAAGGCTTTCTGGACGAGGACTCAGCGTTATGTAAATCTGGCTTGCAGGAGGTGTCAGTCAGGATATTTACCCTTTTCTGTCTTCAGGAAGATGTTGGTTTTCTCCGGGCCGGGTGAACAGAGTGGCACCGTGATGCGCATTATTTGTCAGACTTAGTTTTCCTACGATGTTTTCAAGTTTTAACGAAGAACCCGTTACTGAGTGTTTGGCATGTTTAGGTGAGGAAGCTGAAACGAACAGAAAACCTTGAAAATATGAAGAACTATTCTGAGCTGCATGTCTGTAGGCCGTCATACTTCTTGCTATTAGTCTAAAATGTGCTCTGATAGTCCTAGCTGTAAAGTAAAAGGCTTGCATACACTTTCTGTCTGGGCAAACTTGCGAAGATATCCTTCCATTAAAAATAACAGTTACTTTTTTTTCTCCAGGACTTAGGGTTTTAGATCACTTTTCAGAATACCCATGATATTTCACAGTGTTAGCTTTATGTGGACTGGAACTCAAGCCACAGTTACTTGGACTTAAAATAGTAGAAATGTAATTGTGAAATGACACTTGTTGAAATACTATGCAAAATGTTGAAATGAGAAAGTTGCGAATATGTCAGTGTATCCAAAACTTGCCAGATCACTATGGCTTAGTTGTCTGTGTGAGTCAATAATACTGGTTTTCTGGGAAAATCATGCTTGCAACTATAAATATTTGGAAACAAGTTTTAGGCAGTATTTTAATACCAATGCCAGTGTTTAATAGGTCTGTGGCATGAGTGATTGGAGTAGTCCTGGGAGGGGCTATGTGAGGTTATAGACTCACATTTTACGGGTGTGATGTGGACGCTTTCTGGACCCATTACAAGCTGACGGGTATGACAAAGGCAGATTAGGACTATGCACTTCTTCTCTTAACCAAAGAATGAAAATTTTGAGATTAAGAGGCTCTTCCAGAGTCTCAAGGTGGTCACTGGCTGAACTGAGAACAGAACTTCACTTTCCCAAATTCCAGCTCAATGTCTTGATCGTCTGGTGGATCAGGGCTGGGTGCTGGTGAATAATTTTTACTTTCCAGGCACAGAGATGCTACAAAGAACCCTTCAGGATTCATTAGGGTTTCATTTGTGTGAAAATTATGGCACAGGTCGGCTCCTGTTTATGCAAGAATTTTCACGTCTGTAAATCAGGTTTCTAGGCATCTGGCATTTTCTGCTCACTAGTCGGCTTCGTTCTTAATGTCTGCACATGCAGACTATTAAGGAAAAAAAAATGGTCATTCAATAAGAAAATAACTGGGTTTTATTGTTGTCACTGAATTTTACTGTTGTTACCTGTCTAAATCAAGCTTGGTGACCAAGCATTTTATTTTTCTTTTGGTTTTTTCTGTTGAAGATTTTGGGGTAGGGGTTTTTGGTTTTTGGTGGTTTTTTTGGTTTTTTTTGGGTTTTTTTAAGCTATTGAATTTTTTTTACACCTCATAAAAGGTCATCATATCAACTGAGAGGAAACAGGCTTGTGTTTGGGTATTTTTGGTGGTGGTTGCTTTTTTCGTGTTTTTACTTTGTGTGCTTTTACTTTAAGTGTGCTTTTCTTTTACACTGCAGTTGAGTTCAAACGAATGTAGAGCATTTGTAGTAAAATGCAGCATTTTCTGGCTCTTAGCAGGTATATTTACTTTCTCCTAGTGCTGCTTATGTTTTATTTTTGTTTGAGAACTAGTGCACTATGTACTATGACAAAGAGTAAGGATGTGCCCTTAGCACACAGCTAATGAAGGAGGTGACACTTGTCTCTGCAGAAGTTCATGTATGGTGGGTGCAAAAGCAAGTCTTATGGCTTGTTGAGTTTCTGTGGCTTTGGCAAAAGGGCACAGTGTGTAGCTGATGTGTACCTGGGTAAAGGAAAGACAGAGGAAACAAAGCTTTAGAAAAGAGCAGACATAGTAGAAGATTTTGTGTAAATACTGAAAGTAAAAGAGAAATTGAAACTGCACAGATGAGACACCAGTGGATTTTTTCAAAGATTATTCTTAAAGATTAGAAAACTGTTAAGGCGGGAAGCTAACAAGGAAACAGGAAGAGAGAAAACCCTGCTTCTCCAGCTATTTCTTCGGGTTTTTTTTTTTCCTCCTTGTAGTCCCTACTCATATGTTACAAGTTAAACATATGTATTCAGTTAGTAAATCGAGTAGGAAGCCAATGTAGTATCATAAAATATTACTAATAAAGTAGAAGATGGTAAAATTGTGCTGATTCTTTCATCACATCACCCTTTTTCTTTCAGTTTTGATTCTTTGCTGCTTGCCCCACCCTCCTCTGCTGGAGTGCTTACATATTGCTTAATGTCTTGCTTTTGGTGTCTTACTCTGTAATTCACTACTAGTATGTATTTACTTGATTATGCGTCTTCTATAACCCTAAATTATATTACTTAATGCTGGCTGTGAACACAGAAGATGGCTGATGTGCATAAGATGAAAGGAGATTCATAAGCTCGTCTGTTATTTTCCTCTGATGGAAACTGCCAGCTTGGTTATAGCTCTCTGAAGCACAACAGCCAGTTGTTGTATGCTGATGAACACTGGCTTATTTAGGCCACTTTTGCTGCCTGGTTGTGATCTACCAGGTAAATTGGCTATTAAGCTAATTGGAAGGTGAAAACAGCCATTTCTCACCAAATGTGTGGAAGTTGAGGGGATGTCAGAGTTGAAAAAATCTTTGAATGTGTCTAACTGAAGGAACTGCGAAAGACTGGAGGCAACATCCCATTTAGATTTCATTTAAAATGTTTTGAAGTAGAAAAACATGAATTAATATCTTCTTCCTAGATTTTTTCTTCTTTTTACACGTAAGTTGCCCAGAGCTCTGTTTGCAAGAAAACACACCTAGAAATGCGTGAAGGATGTTGTCAAATAGCTTTTCATTAGTTTAAATCAATTTCATGTGTTCTTTCTTGTTATCAAAACATGTTTTGCTTTTAACATTGCCTTTGTAAACAATGGCTATATTATGCTGTTAGTGAATTGGACTGTTTGTGTCTGCTTAGCACATCCCTCAGAAGCCCAGAAAGAGTTGAGCCCTTCTGTTGTGGTTCGTTTTCACTTATGGCTGACTTGTATCTTATTGCCTATCCCAAACACTTTTGTAGGTGATGGGCTGCGATACAGACTGACTAGAGGCTGGTCAGAGGACACTGTTTAGACGCAAGTGATAGGAGCTGGCTGGTAAAGCCAGCCTGTTTCCTCGAGGCAACCCTTTTGCTAAAGCACTGGTAGTGCAGTCTGCACTGACAGAGAAGTTAACTTCGTCTGAGCTGTCTGCAAATTGTAGCTAGGATCTATTGGCTGTTTTTATTGAAAAAAGAAATAAAAACTGTTCAGGTTAAGGTTTTACTTCTATGGGAAGAACTGTATGTTCTGAAAAGCACTGTCCTGGCTCTTCTCCTGGGCTGAGAGTTGTAAGAATGGCTTGGTTTATGGATTTGCTGGTCTTGTAAATGTGTGAATGTTTTCATGTCCCAAACTCCACAAAGTATGAAAAAACAAGATTTTGAAAGCTAAGGGAGTAACTACTTGTGTGTTCGTTTCATAGGATCTATTTTCAGAAAGGTTTGCTTTTTTTAATCATGTCTAACATACCTAAAATCCTGGTAAACAATGCAGTATGTAATATGTAACTTCATGTTAACAGGTACAAACTGAGTTCCTCCTGTTGCAGGAGGCTGCTGTAGCTCTTGTCAGTAGGGAGATAGCTGTGATTTCCCCAAAGCACAGTCCACATGAGAAGCACATGGTGATCTGTTGTAATGTTCCAATTTGAAGACTGTAGCGTAAATAGGGAGAAGGTAGTCCCATCTGCTTCCTCCATGACAAATCTCACTGGAAATGCTAATGTAGTAGCTATCAAGCAATGGCAAGGTGATACTAACAGCACTGTGTCAAGTAACTTCTGATTTCAAACTACAGAAAAAGCTGAGGTATCAGCACTGAAGTACAATATTTGCATGTTAAGCATGCTAAAAGCATTCCCATAGGAAAAGAAAAGGTTACCGTTCAAGGAAAGGAAGAGCAGATTAAACAGGTTAGATCATTAGTAACAGTTAACTACATGCCTCTTGTGAGTTTCCAAATAAAGAAATTGAACTGCTTCAGATGCGCTTAATTGTGCTGCAGTGTCTTAGTTCATCTTAAATAAGAAGCTTTCTGCTATTACAAGTAGGATTCCTGTTAAGATGCTCAGACAGAATACAAATGTGTTGGAAAACCAGACACTGAGTTTGAGTAGGATTATCTATGTTCTTACATGGTGCTTTGCGCCGCATTGGTCGTCTTGATTTATAAGGATGGGTGGGCATGTGCCCCTTATATGGCATGACATCTGCTCTCTTGGCAGCCCTCTAATGAAAGAATGGTTCCAAGAGCAGCAGAACTAGTCAGCCTGGTTTCTCAGGGAGTTGTCTTCTGTCTGCTCTCCCTGCTCTCCTGCCAGTGGAAGGAATCCATCTCTCTTCTGCCCAGCCCTTTATCTACAGTGCCCACTCAGCCCAAGCCCTCCGTCATCAGTTTTCTCCTGTATTTGCTAAACCATTACTGACAGCTCTGCAGCGGTTGTATCCTTCCTCAATCTCTCGTTACCGTCTGACCAAAAGAACTGTGGTGCAGTGGCCAGTGTGGCGCAGCTCAGCTTGCCAGAAGGCCGGGCAAAAAATGAGTGCCTGAGCTCAGAGCATTCCTAACAGGGAGTATGGGCTTGTCTCTTCTACCCATCCAGCAGCTTTGGTGAAACTTATTCATATGTAGCGTGACAACTACACCAAGCTTTAAAACTTGACTAAAATTTGTCCATGGGCTAGATGGCTTTCGAATAGCGGAAGGGGCTCAGGAAAAGCCCGGAGCCAAGCAAGTATCTGAGCTGAAGCAGGAGCTGTGCCTGTGGGGTTACTCTTTAATTGTAGCTTTGGTCACATGTTGCTGTAGCACTTTCTGATCACCTTTTAGATGTGGTCTGTAAAGCTTTTGTTCCTGGTTTGAAAGGGCTTGGATAGTATGAGTACTTAAGGTTATGAAAAATAACTTATCTCAAATTTTTCTCTTGTAACAACAGTAGGAGCTCTCTGTATGCCTTTAGAGTTAGAACATTGAACTAAAAAGTGACTTTCATTTTTAGACTTTAGATTTTGTTAACTTCACCACTTACTAATTTCCCAGTTTTCCTGCAAGACACTATGGGTAAGAGGACTAGAATTTCAAGTATATACTTTCAGTAGGCATTACTTTGAGGTCCTTGACCCTCTGCATACAGTGAACCTCAGGTTCTGCTGTCTACTGAAATTTAAACTTTGTTGTTTATCAGCTCATATTTCTATGAGTTAATGTAGATGTGCTTTCCATAAGCAAAGAATTCACGGTATTACAAAGATGTGTATCTGAGCTGAGTTCTCATACACCTGTGAAACACTTGGATGGCGCTGTAAAAGCTTTTAATTCTGGAATGTGAGATTGCCTGTGATAGAAAAACAGCAGTATGAAAAATCCTACTTGTGTCTCTGAAATTGTGCCTGTAAATGTTGAGGGTTCATGGCATTCATTTTCACCCATTCAGTATGTTATTTTTGATCCTGCTCTTTTGTTCAGCAGTTTCCTGCAACTGGTAAGAGTTTGTGCTGGTTTAACATGTACTTTCCTTACCAGTGTTGCAAATCATAGGTGCCTGAGTTTCCTGAAAAAGCCTTTATGGAATTTTAAACTCAGTCGTTAACACCTCCCCACCCACTACATGTTCTTCCGGTAATAGGACAGGAGTATGTGTTTTTCTGTCATTAGTATGGGTGAAATTTAATAGAAGCATTGGAGAAGTAACCACAGACCACTTTTCTGTGTGAGCTGTATCTCCACCAAGGTGAATCAGGTATAAAAGGGACAATTCAACTGCAACAAACACATTCGTTCTTTTAGCCACTTCCTCAATATTCTCTCCTGCTGTCACTAAATTGTTTCCTGTGGGATATGCTTAACCCCTCTTGTCCTGGGTCAAGAGAAAAATGCCAGACTTTCCCTCCTGCTCCCTACCCCCATCCTCACTGGAGTGCCTCCTACATAACTTTTGACTGTCTTCTCTTATCTCTGCAAAACATCAAGTTCCTTCTCTGCAGCATTTCAAGTTTCTGCTTTTCTTTTTTTTTTTTTGTTGAAAGACCAAGTGCCTCATAAGTTCCTTCTTCATGTTCCCTGTTGACTGTTAAAACTGTCTTACAAGATCGTTGAGGAGAACTAGATTGCAAGAACAGCATGTTTTGCTTTTGCAGTTTCTGCAGCACTCTCTCTGCTATATATGGTACAGCATTGTCTTAAATGTGAAGCACAGAACCATTTTCATCATATGATTTACAGAGAGATCAGAGAGATAGCTGCGTTTGGGGGTGGGGCTGGGGGGAGTTGGTTTTAGGGTGGTTTGGTTTGGTTTTTTTTTAGCCTATTTGGGACAAAAGAAGATGTAAGTCACAATTCATCTGGAATAAAGCAAACTGCCTCTACAGAGAGAATGAAACAACATTTACACTAAATCTGAGTAGCCTTATGAGGAACAGACTTGATTTGTTTCAAGAGGCAGGTTTTTATAAGCTGGTTTGCAGTTGTTTGTGATTGACTTAAAACTTATGTTAAGTGCCTCAGCCATTGCCTTGCCGTAGTGTGAAAGCAGAAAACCTGTTATTGTGCCATTCTTCTTGACAAGTAGTAGTTGTTTTTAGGTTTGTGATGCCTGGATTAAAAAAAGCCCAGTGAAGTGTATTTTCACTATGCTGGGATCAATGATACCTGAAGGCTTCCATGCCTATGGGTTTGTGACATGCAGATTTACCTGAACATTGCAAAGGAGCCCAAAACAGAGCAAAGTTTGGTTCCTGTTGTGTTTTGAAAAATCCTGTGTCAATAACATGCAGGTCTTTGTTTACAGTATCTGGACAAGGATGCAAATTGTGTGTAGGATTCTTGTGGGGCTGTTTTGTGTTTATTTTTGTCAGTGTAATCTACTGCTCCTTATGGTTAATATTGCTGGTCTTAAAAAATAATCTTATTTTTTAAAAGCTTAACTTCAGCCTAGTAATTACGTACTGATGTGAGATGTGTAAATCTGATTCATGGAAATAAGAAACAATACTGAGACCAGATGATGAAATATGACCTTTCCTTCTGTAACGGGGTAACTGATTCGTGTCAACGAGATAAGGAAGTAGTGGTTAGATTGAACACTCTATGATTCGTGTTAAAAAGGGAAATAGAGAAGTGGTAGTTTGTTACAAAATATGGTGCGGAAAGTCATGAAATGAGAAACCATTGACATGGGGCAGAAAGTAACTATATGAGAGATTGAGTTATATCCACATAGCTAAGACAGTATTAATAAAAAGTTGCCATCCATTACTTCTTTGGGTAAAAGAAGTGTTTGGAAAACATAGGTTAAAATACTTTCAGCCTAACTTAGAGGACAATGTGTTGTAGGTCTGTGGTGTGATAATAAGCTTTAATGGCCCTTTTACTTGTCTGTCAGCTTTTAGCCTAACTTAGAGAATGTTTGTGATGTGTGTTATGTGGCAATAAGGTTTAGTAGCCCTTCTACTTAGCAGTCAGCCTGAAAACAGTGCCTTCCTGAGCATCTGCTAAGTTTCAAACACTCCTTATCTGTCCGTATGGCTTGCTTATCTCTTGTAAGGAAGACACACTGCTCTAAATCTTTACCAGTTGTCAGAAACTCACCTATTAAGCTGATTTCAGCTAACTGGGACTATTAGAGCATTCAACCGTGCTAAAGGTAAAAAGTGCATCCTGAGGAAAACTGCTTACTTTATCTTGAAGACCCCTACCTACGACTATCGGAGGGCAGTGTGCAAGCGCCAAAAGGGAGGGGACTTATGATAATGAGTACCTAAACTAATTATAATATACCCGCTCCTCTCAGACACCTACTGAATATGCATGTTTATGTGTAATTAATATCTTTTCGATTAACCCCTCCGGTGTGCGTCTTGGTCAAGCGGTGGCTCCCGGTGCACCCAGTGCTGTTTGCTTATCTCTATTCAATAAAACTTAAAAAGCTGCAAATTTCTAAGAGTCATTTATTACACTGAGTTATTACTTGCTGTGTTGCAGGGTAGATACTTGCTGAGATAAAGCTAAAGCAGCAACTAGTGCAGAGGGTAGGGTTGAACTTCTCATAATTTAAACAAATTATTAATTTAGAAAAAGGGAAGCTTAAAGGCCATTGAGCACTAGATCCAGTCATTTTCTGGTTTGTGCAGCATAGCATTCTCAAACTTATAAATATCTTATGTTTCTCCTTGCTTCCCACACCTGCTGAGCCACTTGGGAAACACTGTTGCCAATGAGCCATCAGTACTGGAGACAAGGATCCCTTTATGAGCAGAAATTATGGTCTAGGAAAACTGTTGGTTACACACAGATCATCAGGTGCTGCCATGCCTCAGCTGCCTGGTTTTGTGGTAGTCTCATTTCCTACTGTATGCTTGCTCTCCTCTTGTTGCATGCCTTCTCTGGAGTCTTTTGGCAAGTTGGTTGCACCGCCTGTTCCCATCCCAGTTTATGTTTCTGTGTAGCTTCTTATGAGGCAGCAGGTTTAAGGGTTTGGGTCACCTTGCAGTTAATCACAGATGTTTAGAAGTAATCATTTGCCTGATCTAACTTTCCATAACTCAGTGTGGTTCTTGATTTGCATGTTAAACCAGTGTAGTAATTTCTTGTTCTTCACAAACATTATTTCCCACCAGTGACCGCATTCCAGTATTTCACCTGCAAACAGAGATATTCTTGCAACTCTATTACAATATGTGATATCCTGTGAAGGTGACAGCCAGAGTTTCTTCTTTTAGTAGGTTTCATGCGTGCATCAAACTCCACTCATTTCTTGCTGGGTAGTTTGCCAGTCCTGCTGCATTACGTACATCTAGTGCTTTGCCATGGGAGACCTAGTGCATCTCTGAGATGTAGTAGGCAATGCTGTTTCTCCCCTTAGCACAGGTTGCGTTAGGATTTATAATATTTCAGGTGACCTTTTTTCAGAGTCCTGAGTTAATGCTTTCTGAGAATATGTGGTGGACTGGCAACAGGCAGGTGAGCTTTGAGGGGTTTATTTATTTCTTGGAAGCAATATTTACTGAAAGAGAGCTATATGAATGATAGGCTGTGCTCTTTTATATGCTTACCTCTTGTGTACTCTGAAGTACTTTGTAAGTTTTGGTATAGACCTGGTGTATGAAAAATTCCCTTTGCAGTGGCTCGTACAGTTTTTGTGCTGTTACTTTTTCATGTTCCTAAGTGGTCTGGTAATTGAGACCTGATGCAACAAAAAACATGTCCTTTTGATCTTGTCCTCTAGCCAAAACTTTCTGTCCTGTTATCCTTGATGGCTTTTCCTCTCTGCAGCACATTTCTATTGTGTTCCTGAGGAGTCACGGGATATTTCTTCCTTTTTGCAAAAAAAAAAAAAAAGGAAGTAGCTTTAGCTACAGTTGAGGTTTGTTCCGAGATGTTTCAGTCCAAGAAAGGTTTAATGAGTGCACTTTGTTCTGCAAGAAGAGCCAGCAGCAAAGCCTCTATCATCAAAAGATGACAGCATTTATTATCAACCAACTTGATAAGCCATGTATGGACACATTCTGTAAATAACCTTGAGAAGTCTCTGGAGCTTTATTTATTCCATAAATATTTTAGTACTAAAATAATAAAGTATTATTTTTTTAATATTTACAAGTCCAGTATGTTTAAGACATGAATTTCCCACCCAGAAAACTTTCCTACAACTAACAGCCATGTTTTTAAATGGCATGTTTTCCAAAACAAAAGTTTTTCTTAAAGGACTCTATTCAAAAGCTTGGCTGACTAATATTTTGATGGGAGTCCATGTAAATTGCATTACTGGCTGCTATGTAGCTAATGTGTTTCTGGCAGAAAATTTGCACTTCTCGTAGGTAATTACATAGTTAATTTCAGGTGGCAAATTCCAATCAGACCTGTCCAATGGACACAAAAAAACTGAACTTTAAACTTCCTTTGAGGACTCCTCCCAGGCATTAGGTCACTCATCAGTTTGCTAAGCAGTTTGATTTCTGCTATTAGCCAATGAACTTGGCAGCTGCAGAATCCTCCTCTGAGGAAACAGAGTGCCTAATACTTTATAATGAGATTTGCAAGGTAATTTTTATCCATAAAGTTTTGCAAGGAGGTTTTCTCCTAATATTTGAGGGAACATTTGTTGCAAGTAGAGCCAGTAAATAAAGAGACAACTGGCTTTGGAAGAGTCTGAAGCCAAATGCAAAGAATGTCTGGTTAACGTTGAGGATCCTGACTGTGCTGATGGTTCTCACCACTGGTGGATGGTTCATGTCTGCAGGTCACAACAGCTGTCTGGAATTTCTGTTCCTCAGGAGCTGACACCTCTGCTCTCCTGCCATAGCATCTCACAGCTGTATGGAACAGCCAAATAAGGACTGTTGCGCTAGTTTCATCTGTATGGAATAGAAGTAAATGGATTTACTGGTAGTATTCTGAGCCATAAGACACTCAGCTTTAAGTGAGCTTAATATTCAAGGCAGGTATTGACTGGTAGTTACAACTGCATGTTAGTGAAGAATGTTTTTTTGAGGGGTTTGGTTTTCTTTTGTTTGTTTGCATTTGTGGTTTTTTGTTTGTTTTCCAAACTAAAAAATACTAAATCCTAAATTGCCTGAAAAAAATCTGTTATGAGCATGGTTGTATGTCGGTTTTTGTTTGGGGAGGGGGGGGGTGTTTGTTTTGGTTTTATTTTAAATATAGTCATGGTTTCTAGTATTACGTACAGAACACCTAATCTTGTGCAGTATGTATAAGACAGCTCATACAACATGACACTAGCACACTGTCAACACCAGCTGATTATCCTGTTTGTCTCTCCTACCTCTTGCAAGTGTCCTAGCAGCATCAACTGCAGAACCACTGGAGTTACTCCTAACACAAAAAGACCTATCACATATCCATTCACATATCCAGATACTTGAATAGAGTGTTACTATGAGCTTGATCTGGCCAGCCTGAGTATAAATACTCCTCCTTCAAATGTGAATGTAATTACTTACTGATGTGGCCATAAGCTAGCTCCACTCAGATGCTTCAAGTTTCCCTGCCTTTCTGCCCATTCTGGTTTTTCCTATTCCTCAATGTGCCAGAGGAGTGCAGCTCACTGGCTCTTGCAAGTAAAAGCTCTCTTTGTCTTTCAAGAAGAAACCAGGCTTTCTTTTGGCTCTGTCTCATAGCTTAAAGGCAATATTGGGAACAATTTATTTGCAGCACTTCCAAACTACTGAGCGATAAAGCTGTTATTGTTATGATTAAGTAGAATTTTGGGAGAAAAGAACTGAATGAAGAAAGTACAATAATTTGAGTAAGCAGTTCAGGAAAGCATTTAGAAGTAATGCTAGGGTTTAAAATCCATCAAAATGCAAATAGAGAATGAGCAGTGCAATAGTGATTAAGTAGCTTAAGAAAATTAAGGTACATTAGGTTTCTTTGCGCAGTTATGGTAAATTGAAAGTGAATAGTACTTCTTGGGAATAGTGCTTTTCAGGGGCAACAAACCTGGTACATTGCTGCAACTGAATACTAACATCACATGTAGGAAAAGCCTTTAGTTGTTTGGGCTGATCCATCTCTTAATACATTGGGGTTCTTGGTGCAGACACAAGTGTGAGACTGAAGTTTAGACCTAGCAACACTTCCTTCTGTACGCTATCCAAGTGTAACTGTCAGGTTTTAAATCATTTAAAGCTTGCAGTCAACCTCAGTGCAAAGACCATTAGGAGACCATTGGTATAACCTTCAATATTTTGTAGGTGCGGAGGTAAGGAGCTGTCTGTGGAATTTTGTGGGTTCTAGAAGTCAGTTGCCTTCATAGCTGTGGTTTTGAACTGTGGAAATGGTAGCACAGAATTTACTGTTCCCAGACTATATGGCAGAAATCTTTTCAGTTGTCATAGATTAATTCATTGTTAAGTAGGCTGCGTGGAGACCTCATAGCAGCCTTCCGATATCTGAAGGGGACCTATAGGGATGCTGGAGAGGGACTCTTCATGAGGGACTATACTGAGAGGACAATGATTCTATGACAAGGCATAATGGGTTCAAAGTTAAACAGGGGAAGTTTAGATTGGATATGAGGGAGAAATTCTTTAGTGTAAGGGTGGTGAGGCACTGGAATGGGTTGCCCAGGGAAGTTGTGAATGCTCCATTGCTGGCG